>CM068958.1:140700829-140735787 GCA_035128595.1 Eptatretus atami
TTGCCACATATAAAAGGAAGAGTTAAAACCGACTAACGACACACGGACCACTTACAATTACTAACTTACAAGACAACGGCGCCACAACACGCAGTACACCGAGCAAAGAAAAGACCCCTCAAAGGCAAGGGAGTCAGACTGGGCGTGGGCCTAATGCGCGTGGGACCTGGATGAGCGGCCAGGCCCACGAGACCGAAGGGTCCTACCGCGCCCTCGTGCGAGCCGCAGAATGTCGCTGCAACGGCGGTTCCGTGGGACCTGCTGGTGTGGGTGGGAACGGGGCCCTTGTCGCACTCTCTCAGCGCGGGGGAAAAAGGGGGAATTGTTGATGCTCTGGGGGGAGTATGGCTGGCTTGCTTGGATCCCGCGACGCGAGCCTCCAGGTCCACCTCAGCCGTTCGCCTCCGCAGCCGTCTGCCCCACGATCTCGCCTCACGATCTCCTCGAGCTCCGTCTCCAACGACCTCTGCTCGATACTGCTCTACTGGCTCGCCCCACGATACTGCTCGATGCTGCTCAACTCATTTCGCCCACGACACTGCTCTACTGTGCTCGCCCCACGATCTCTCCACCGATCTGCTCACCGACACCTCGATATCCTCACGATCTCTCCACGATACTCTCTGAGCTCCTCACTGAGCTCGCTTTTTTATCGCTTCGGGAACCCACCATATGCAAATTATCGGATCCAAACGACCTCAGGGGCGGAGCCACGCTCGCCGATTGGACGGAGAAAAAGGGGCGTGTATCATTCCTGATCCTTCAAATTTGCATATGCCGATTTTTCGTCAGGCGCCGTCTGAGGCGGGGCCTAGCCGCCCGCGCTTCCTGATTGGGTGGATCAGATGTGGGCGTGCATCATCCTGATCCGAATTCTCCTCAAGAAAACCGCCATCTGCACTCGCGTTCTCGCGTGTTCGCTGAAGACAGCTCGACGCTCGGCGCCACAGGTGGTGCGGGATGGTAGTAGGAGAAGGTGGTGAGGGTTTTCGGCGGTGTCCGATGCCATGGCGCTGTTTGGAATGGCGGTGTGATGAGGTTTGCGGTAGCGAGTGGTGAAGGTAGGTTTTGCTGCTGGGTTTTGTTGTTGTTGGGTGGGTGGTCAATAACAAAGGTAGAACAGAAAAACGCCTAACTCAAGGATCGCAGCCCGAATGAATCACATTAATTCCCTCTATACAATGGGTTTGGGCTAACTACACATGTACTTAAGAATATATCTCACCTACGGGACTTTATGGTGTTTGCTAATTTCCAGAACCGTACACACCTACCCCCTTTTTACAGAACTCGTCCCGAGTCGTCAAATTATCGTGTGCCATCATGTGTAGTTTCCCCTAGTACGTTTTACTACGGATCCCTGAGTGCGACTTCATTGGTATTCGTGTCCCAAAATAAATAACCTGAGGGCTGAGTAACTAACTAAACAAACTCACTCACACGGACGACTTAAATAAAATTGCCGGCGCTAAAATACATGCCGGGGGCGCACTCATATTTACAATACAACTTAAACACCTTAACCTTATAATTTACACTACTCCATGGCCCAGGATCAATGGACTCTGCAGGAAAAGGAGAGTCAAAGGAAACCGGTGCACGGGCCGCCACTGCAGGCCCGTGTTGCAAGCTGCCAACAGGACAGTTCCTGCAGCTTGCAAACTGTTGTTGCGGATCCTGGCGCGCATGGAAATGAACAGGGGGGGGGGGGGCAAATCAAAATTGAACGGGGCAAACGCAGATGTGGGCAGTGGGCATGGCATGGCAAAAGTGAACAGGCATACAAAGCCGGCAGAAAAGGCCACTGCAGGCAAACACAGCCGGCAGACGAACTGGCCGGCACAGGCCTTGCAGTAAAACAGCCGTCGGACGATCCGGCCGGCACAGGCTTGCCAGCAAAACAAGCAGACGATCCGGCCGGCACAGGCCTTGCAGAAAACAACCAGCCATGAAGTTGGCCGGCACAGCCCAGCACACAGCGCAACGATGAAGTTGGCCAGCCTTTGCTTGCAGTGGAGGTTGGTGGAGGGAGTGCGGTGGTGTTGGCCACACAGAAGGTGGACTCGGACCTACCCTACCTGTCTCCCTCCCACCTATCGCTTTGCTGTCACTGTCATACCCACCCCCTTAATTTGCAAACCAATTAGCCCCAACTTATTTTTTTTTTGTTGTTTTATTTCACCTCTTCCCCACTATAAATCGTCCCCTAACCCCCTTTATCGTCCTTGTTTCGGCTACCTATTCTGTCACCTAGCCTACTCCCAACCCCTACGTTCCCTCCCGGAGGGAATAAGGGAGAGCTAGCGTGCTGTGCCGAGGCCAACAAGCCTCAAGAGATGGCCTCCCCAGATCTCAGCGATCTAACCCAAAGTGGGTCCAGCGGCCCACAACGAGAGCGAAGGGATGGATGGTGCGGGAGGGGTACACTTCCTATCTACCCTACCGTTAACCTTTAAACTACCCGGGGCTTTCAACAAGCGCCTCTCGCTACACTTTGGTTCTAAAACCCAGATTCCCGTCGCCTGTGTTGGTGTCCACTCAAATTTCGGGCCTCGCCTCTAATTTTCCCTCGTGCCCTTGCACGGTTTCGTGGCTGGGACGCGTGGTGCCCTTGGCAGGCACGACCCTCTGCGAATCTCCAACAATGGCACCCCCGGGCACTACACTGCCTCGAGCCTACCAGCTCCTAAACACCGGGGAGTGCCCCATGGCACTCCCCTGAAACGCACACGTGGCAGGCTGGCGCCCCGGGCCCCTTTCCGAGGGTCACCCGTGCCACGACACTGCCCACGCGGCCAACGGCGCTCCGGGCCCCCGCCCAACGGCCGCACCCGGCCACTACGCTAACCCGGCCCCATGGGCCTTGGCCTACCACGGCCGACTAGCCGGTGCCCGGGGTACCACTCAGCGATACTCACCGTTCGCAGCCACGCTCCAGCCCGTCAACAGGGCTCCTGCACCCCCAAATAGGTTTCGAGCCTACACTCCCACCAACAGCAAACGCCTCCATTTTGTCAATTTAACTAACCCACTAACTCACTCTATCACTGACCCCGGGGTCCCTTGGCGGGAGTCCTCCTCCCCCAATCACTCATCGCACCATGCATTCCACATTCGCTCCACTCAACAGACCGCTGGCCTCACTCACTCATCAAGTACATTTTCCACTCTCTTCAACTCTCACACCGCTGAATCCTGCATCCTTCTAACTACCTCCCCTAACTACCTCGTGCTCCCACGTCGTCCTTACACTACAGCACGTTCTTTTAACACTACGTAGCTATCTACGTCCCCACTACACATCCACAGTCTGTCACTGTCCTCAAATTCCAAAAATCATTTTCATTTACCATCCTAAATCTGACTAACATCTCTTACTAATCATTCCACGGGCCCCATGAGGACTTACCCCTGCCCCATGGAGCCGGTCTAGCTAAGCTGACCCTTCCCCTAGCTAGTTCATCCTGTGCCCTGGAAGGGGGTCTTTCACCCCTTACCTGGAATCCTGTTTCACCGAAAGCGAGGCTTGCTTTCGTTAATTTTGTATTGCCAAATACGCGCAGCACCAGCGCGGCAAACTCACAGCCTGCGCTCTTGCACCTTTCCGTGACGTCATGCAGCTGCACGTGTACCTTCGTCCTCTTGGACGGTACCATCGGCAGGGATTCACCCTCTGCCGATTCCAACCCACGTGCAGCCATGACGTCACCCTCGCACCCCAAAAGCAAACCTCGCACTCCGAGGGGCTCCCCACGCGAACACATGTGCTTGCCCGTTGGAGCTTAACACACGCTCGCGTGAGAACCCATCCGGTCCAAATCCGAAATCCTGCCTAAACTTTGTCCGTCCGCGGGATCGGCAACATCCACCGCTGGCGTTTCCGGACCGGGCTTCACTCCCGCAAGCGAGCACGTGGGGGTCTCGTGCGTTGCACAGCACGACCTCGCGCTCGCTGCTGGGTGAACCCGGCACGGTCCCACAAACAGCTACGGCCGCTACCCGGCTTCTGTCCCTCTGTCGCCGTCGTCTCCGTTCCACCACGCACACCTGCGTGTTACGACGCACAGACTCCACTCCAACACACTCACACCCACACCGGGGAGACGCGGCTGCATGCTCGGCGCATGCCCACCGACATCTCCCTCACATACAGAGACCTCACACACACGGTCTCCCTCACACGGACTCTCACTCACACCCAACCTTTCACCTGCCAGGGGGTCTCACTCACACCATGCGTGCCGGAAAGCACGCATCTCCGCACACTCGCAAACACACCCCTGCAAAACCACACTGGGGATTCGTGTCCCCACAAAGGTTCCCGGGGCCTCTGTACCCCCAAGCTACACGTGCACCTATCACAGCACTCGTCCTTCAACTCTTGGCACGACCGAACCCACCTGGTCGTGATTCGCTCAAGGGGGCATACTTCCTCCCTCGTTCCTGGAGGCGGCCATCCAGCTGCTCACACCGGGTCCCTACCCAGTCCGCGAGCTCACCCCCATTATCCTCTACTACTTCTGTGTGTGTGTGTTCTGTTCCTTTAACCCGTATTATCATGCAGTCTCTCCTCTATTTTCTCTACTCCCTGGTCTCTATACATCTATTAGTTTCTGTTTCTTCTGGAGTTTTTTCCATCTCTGGATTTCAATTTTATTCTCTCCTTCAGTTCATTTAATTTCAAACTCGTATAGTTTTTGTTTTCTCTCCCACTCTTCCTCATGCTCCTCTCTTTCCAATCTCATGGTTTCTCTCAATTGGCTCATTCCTTCTGTGTTTCATTCGCTGCTCTCTCATTACCCTTCCTTGCTTCCTCTCCTGTCCTTCCTTCTCCAGTTTCATGGTTTGTCATTTGGTTAATCTCTTTCTTGTGTTTCAGTTGCTGCTGTCTCATTACTCTTCCTTGTTTCTTCTCCTGTCTTTCCTTCTCCAGTTTCATGGTTTCTTCATGTGGTTAATTTCCCTTTTGTGTTTCATTCGCTGTTCTTTGTTCCCTTCGCACTCCAGCCTCGCTTTTCTTTCAATTGGTCACCTCGCTTCATGTTCTTTTGTTTCTATCCCATTGTTCCTCTCGTTCTTCCTCTCCAATCTCGTTGTGTCCGTTCACTCCTCATTTCTCCTTCCTGCTTCATTCGTTCTCATCATTACTCTTTCTTGCATCTCATTCCCCAATCTGGCCTTTGCTTCCAGCTGTTCGATCTGTACAGCGTGGTTCCTTAACGTTTATTCTCCGTTTTCGTTCTTTCTCTCTCAACATCCTCAGCTCGTTTTTGTAACTCAGAAGCTTTCTTTTCCAATTCCTTTCTCATCTCCGCACACTCAACTTTGCTTTGGCTTCTAATTGTTCAATTGCTCAGTGTGGTTCCTTAACGTTCATTCTCCGTTCTCGTTCTTTCCTCTCTCACATCCAACTCGTTTGTATTCCGTCTCTTCGTTCTGGTGTTTCTGTACTTCAGTTTTCTTCTCTAATTCTTTTCTCATCTCCGTACACTCCGACTTACTTTGCTTCTAACTGTCCTTCCGGCTTCCCTTGTGTTTGTCTATCCGTCTTCCCAGTTCCTCTGTCTCAGTTTTTACCTCCCGTCCCAGCTTATCAACTCTTCGTCATGTCTTGAAGTCTTTTCTCACACGCACTATTTTTATTTCCTTCGTGCACGTCTCCGTCACCCCAATTAATTTTTCCCTCTCGGTTACAGTCACTTTTTCCGTCACCTCCAGCTTCTCGCCCACACGTCTCCGAATTTATTTTTTCCTCACCGCTTCACCGCGGGCCTGACAACCGTTGCACCCCCCCCAGCTCGTTCGCTCCACACGTGGCGTCGCATTACGCACCTTCGCTGTTGTTGCCTTTCATGCCCGCCTGCAGGCTCCGGCCATTTGCTGCGTTTCACCCCGCATTCTTTTATTTCTTCTTCATTTCGTTTTGTTTGTTTCCATTTTGAGTGCGTTTCCATCCATTTTGCCGTTCATTTCGTTTTTGTTTGTTTCCATTTTGAGTGCGTTTCCATCCATTTTTTCGTTCATTCCATCCATTTTGCCGTTCATTTCGTTTGTGTTTGTTTCCATCTGCTTGTTCACTCTTTTATTTCGTTTTTTCATTTCGTTTGTGTTTGTTTCCATCTGCTTGTTCACTCCTTTTATTTCGCGTGCGTTCCATCCATTTTTTCGTTCATTTCTGCCAGCATGGCGAATAGCCGGGCATGTCGGGTGCAACTCAGCTGAGCCGATGGCCAGGATCGGGGGTTTTGGTGGAGAGGGGAGGGGAGGTGTTATACACCGCGGCCTCTGCCGCCGCCGCACCCATTTCGGGCTCTGGGTTCAGTTGGGGGGGGAAACTGTTCTGCACACCAATGTCTGCATGGGGATTCCATCCTGAGCCATGGATTCTACATCACTACACATATACATTTCTATTACCCCGCTCCCGCTCGCCTTGAGACGCCATCTTATTCCACGTAAGGGGTTAATTTAATCGCTCGTAATTTGGAGGGAATCGCGGGGTCGCTCCTCCTGAACCGATTCCCTATGAATTTAGCTTGGAGACGGGAGGGATTAGAATCACACTCCTGTACACCAGTGTTGCGAATTCGCGCCCGTCGGCGTGCGATCGGCCACGCGACTCGAACCGCGACCGCCTCGCCCACCGGACGGACATTCAGTCGTGACCCTCCCGGCTAACGCCGGGATCCAGTCACGGGTGGGCCTTTCGACCTCACCACAATCGTGCCAATCGGCCACCCGCGTAGGATAGGGTTGTTCGCCAAATTCGACCTACCTAAGTACCCACGCGGATGGTAAACGGGCGATCGTACCTCGCCGCAGGTCGACTCCGGACACGAGCCGCTTGGCGGGCCGTTCCGTACTATCGGGATAACCGAGCGGTGTTATCGTCGACCTCGACGGTTCAGATTATTTACCGGGCGTTTTGCACCCACTACGAACCCTTTACGTGAAGCAGGATGGAGGTTCAACTAAAGAAAAGACGAAGCGAAACGGGAAAACAGTTCACACAATGCACATTTATTTCCGGCACACGGAGCACACCTATAGCACACGTAAAGCAAACAGCATGTATTTACATCACAATAAGCGATCGCACATATATCACACAGAACAAAAGAAATGCACATATAAAGGAAGAGTTAAAACCGACTACACGACACACGGACCACTTATACAATTACTACTTACAAGACACGGCGCACAACACCGCAGTCACACCGAAGCAAAGAAAGACCCCCTCAAAGGCAAGGGAGTCAGACTGGGCCCGTGGGCCTAATGCGCGTGGGACCTGGATGAGCGGCCAGGCCACGAGACGAAGGGTCTACCCGCGCCCTCGTGGCGAGCGCAGAATGTCGCTGCACGGCGGTTCCGTGGGCACCTGCTGGTGTGGGTGGAAACGGGGCCCTTGTCGCACTCTCTCAGCGCGGGGGAAAAAGGGGGAATTGTTGATGCTCTGGGGAGGAGTAATGGCTGGCTTGCTTGGATCCCGCGACGCGAGCCTCCAGGTCCACCTCAGCGTTCGCCTCCGCAGCCGTCTGCCCACGATCTCGCCTCACCGATCTCCTCGAGCTCCGCTTCCAACGACCTCTGCTCGATACTGCTCTACTGGCTCGCCCCACGATACTGCTCGATGCGCTCAACTCATTTCGCCCACGAACTGCTCTAGCTGGCTCGCCCACGATACTCTCCACCGATCTGCTCCACCGACACTCCTCGATATCCTCACGATCTCTCCACGATACTCCTCTGAGCTCCTCACTGAGCTCCGCTTTTTATCGGCTTCGGGAACCCACCATATGCAAATTATCGGATCCAAACGACCTCAGGGGGAGCCACGCTCGCCGATTGGACGGAGAAAAAGGGGCGTGTATCATTCCTGATCCTCAAATTTGCATATGCCGATTTTCGTCAGGCGCGTCTGGAGGCGGGGCCTAGCCGCCCGCGCTTCTGATTGGGTGGATCAGATGTGGGCGTGCTCATTCCTGATCGAATTCTCCTCAGAAAACCCGCATCTGCACTCGCGTCTCGCGTGTCTCGCTGAAGACAGCTCGACGCTCGGCGCCCACAGGTGGTGCGGGATGTAGTAGGAGAAGGGGTGGAGGGTTTTCGGCGGTGTCCGATGGCCATGGCGCTGTTTGTGAATGGCGGTGATGTGAGGTTTGCGGTAGCGAGTGGTGAAGGTAGGTTTTGCTGCTGGCGTTTGTTGTTGTTGTTGGCGTGGGTGGCTCAAAACAAAGGTAGAACAGAAAACGCCTACTCAAAAGGATCGCAGCCCGAATGAATCACATTAATTCCCTCTATACAATGGGTTGGGCTAACTACACATGTACTTAAGAAATAATCTCACCTACGGGACTTTATGGTGTTTGCTATTTCCAGAACCGTAACAATATTTTAATTCATTTACTCATTGTGAAAATTTTAAACGAGCCATTTTGATCCGTATTACCTGTATGTTGTTTAGAGAGTGTGTTTGATTGTCTGACACAAAACAGATTCGAACATCTTTTGACTTGTCAACCATATGTGGGCTGTTCTGAGTTGAAACGCCAACGATTTACATTTATGGCCCTTGATGGGGGAAAAAAACATTCAATGTTGTCTCCCCAAAAACATTACTCTACGTATATGTTTAATTTTGTTGATATTTCTGTTCAATATTTTAAATAAAATAAATGATAAATAAAATAAACAATGTCACCGTAGGGTGATCCGTATCTTGCGCAAAAGGTGACACGTGTGACTTCTTTAAGGTCACTGAGAGGTGAACAGAGCTGCTATCCACCAGGAGCGACTCTTGAGGAATATCTGCCTACAGAGATTCCGATGAGAATCGTTCTACAGAAGTAACCAAGAAAATATGCGTTGCTTCATAACGTCACCAAATGACGTCATAATGTCTCAAGCTTGAATATCTAGAAAGCACTCATCGAGGTGTTCAATTTGAGGTACTACACGATATGGTTCCTAAAACTTGAAAATTTGACCTTGGGGTCAAATATTATGTTTGACTTAGGCGTTAACCATTGAAGGTCGAGGCCAATCGCCACCAAAAATTAATCAGCTGAGCGCCAGACCAGAACTATATTCCCATGAAGTTTGAAGACGATCCGATCAAATTACTCAAAAATAAGGGTTTGTCGATTACCCTGATTTGCGACAAAAGTGACCTGACTTTGACCTTGACCTTCAAAATTTTATGGCTGAAAGGGACCTCCATAGGCTCTGATATGCAAAGTACAAAAATTTCAATGAAAACTGTGCTCTGCAGAATTTTTTTTCGTGATTACAAGGACAAACAAACAAACAAAAAAAAAAAAATAAAAAAAAACATACAGATGACTAACATATTCTTGCAAAAACTTCGTTTTGGCAAGATAACAATGTTCAATATTTTGCAGCTTGGTGCTGGTGATAGGTTTCTAAATCTGTGCTTAATTGTGGTATTTCAATGATGTACGTTAGATCCCGGACAACGCTGGGTACCTAGGGTGGAGGGAGGGAAAGGGTGGAGGAGGGGAGGGAAAGGATGGAGGAGGGAGGGAAAGGGTGGAGGTGGGAGGGAAAGGATGGGGAAAGGGTGGAGGAGGGAGGGAAAGGATGGAGGGAAAGGGTGGAGGAGGGAGGGAAGGGATGAGGAAAGGGTGGGGAGGGCGGAATGGGTGAGGGAAAGGGTGGGAGGAGGGAAAGGGTGGAGGAGGGAGGGAAGGGTGGAGGGAAAGGCGGAGAGGAGGGAAGGTGGAGGAGGGAGGGAAGGTGAAGGAGGAGGGTAAGGTGGAGGTGGGAGGGAAGGTGGAGGTGGAGGAAGGGTGGAGGAGGGAGGAAGGTGGGAGATGGGGAGAGGGTGGAGGAGAGAGGGAAAGGGTGGAGGTGGGAGGGAGAGGGTGGAGGAGAAGGAGGGAAAGGGTGGAGGTGGGAGGAAAGGATGGAGGAGGGAGGAAAGGGTGGAGGTGGGAGGGAAAGGGTGGAGTGGGAGAATGGGTGGAGGAGGGAGGGAAAGGGTGGAGGTGGGAGGAATGGGTGGAGGTGGAGGGAAGGGTGGAGGAGGGAGGGAGTGGAGTGGAGGAAAGGGTGGAGGGGGAGGATGGGGAGGAAGGAGGAGGGTGGAGGTGGGAGGGAAGGGTGGAGGTGGGAGGGAATGGGTGGAGGAGGGAGGGAAAGGGTGGAGGTGGGGGGAAAGGGTGGAGGAGGGAGGGAAGGGTGGGAGTGGAGGGAGAGGGGAGGGAGAGGGAAAGGTGGAGGTGGGGGAGAGGGTGGAGAGAGAGGGAAAGGGTGAGGTGGGAGGAAGGATGGAGGAGGAGGAAAGGGTGGAGGTGGGAGGGAAAGGGTGGAGGTGGGAGGGAATGGGTGGAGGAGGGAGGAAAGGGTGGAGGTGAGAGGGAAAGGGTGGAGGGGGAGGGAAAGTGGAGGTGGAGGGAAAGGTGAGGAGGAGGGAAAGGTGGAGGGGGGGGGAAAGGGAGTGGGAGGGAAAGGGGAGTGGGAGGGAGAGGATGGAAGGTGGAGGGAGAGGGTGGAGGTGGGGGAAAGGGTGGAGGTGGGAGGAATGGGTGGAGGAGGGAGGGAAAGGGTGGAGGAGGGAGGAAAGGGTGGGATGGGAGGAGAGGTGGAGTGAGAGAGGAGAAAGGGGGAGGAGGAGGGAAGGATGGAGGAGGGAGGAGAGAAGGATGGAGGTGTGGAGAGGGAAAGGGTGGAGATGGGAGGAGAGAGGATGGAGGTGGGAGGTGAGAGGATGGAGGTGGGAGGGAGAGGGAAAGGGTGGAGGTGGGAGGGAAAGGGTGGAGGAGGTAGGGAAAGGGTGGAGGTGGAGGGAAAGGGTGGAGAGGGAGGGAAAGGTGGAGGAGGGAAGGAAAGGTGGAGATGGGAGGGAGGAGGGTGGAGTGGGAGGAGACAGGAAAGGGGGAGTGGAGGGAAAGGTGGAGGAGAGGGAAAGGTGGATGGTGGGAGGAAAGGGTGGAGGAGGGAGGGAAAGGGTGGAGGAGGAGGGAAAGGGTGGAGATGGAGGGAGAGGGTGGGAGGAAGAGGAAAGGTGGAGGAGGGAGGGAAAGGTGGAGGAGGGAGGGAAAGGTGAGGTGGGAAAGGGTGGAATGGGAGGAGAGGGGGAAGGTGGAGGGAGAGGATGAGGGTGGGAGGAGAGAGGGAAAGGGTGGAGGTGAGGGAGGGAAAGGGTGGAGGAGGAGGGAAAAGGGTGGAGGTGGGAGAGGAAAGGTGGAGGAGGAGGAAAGGGGTGAGGAGGGAGGGAGGGAAAGGAGTGGAGATGGGAGGGAGGGTGGAGGGTGGAGGGAAAGGTGGAGGTGGAGGGAGAGGGTGAGGTGGGAGGAAGATGGGTGGAGGAGAGAGGGGAAAGGGTGGGGTGGGAGGGAATGGATGGAGGTGGGAGGGAATGGGTGGAGGAGGGAGGGAAAGGTGGAGGTGGAGAGGAAAGGGTGGAGGAGGGAGGGAAAGGAGTGGAGGTGGGAGGAAAGGTGAGGAGGAGGAAAGGGTGAGAGGGGAGGGAAAGGGTGGAGGTGGGGAGGGGAAATGATGGAGGAGGGAGGAAAGGGTGGAGGTGGGAGGGGAAAAGGGGAAGGAGGGAGGGAAAGGGTGGAGGTGGTGGGGAAAGGGTGGAGGTGGGAGGAAAGGGTGAGGTGGGAGGAGAGGATGAAGGGGGAGGAGGAAGGGTGGAGGTGGGAGGGAAAGGTGGAGGGGAGGAATGGAGTGGAGGAGGGAGGAAAGGGGGAGGTGAGGGGAAATGGGTGGAGGGGAGGGAAAGGATGGAGGAAAGGGTGGAGTAAGGAAGGAAGAGGGTGGAGAGGGAGGGAAAGGGTGGAGGTGGAGGAAGGGGAGGTGGGAGGGAATGGGTGAGGAGGAGGGAAAGGGTGGGGTGGGAGGGAAAGGGATGGAGGTGGGAGGGAATGGGGGAGGAAGGGAAAGGGTGAGGAGAGGGAAAGGGTGGAGGAGGGAGGGAAGGGTGGAGTGGGAGGAAAGGGTGGAGGAGGGAGGAGGTGAGGAGGAGGAAAAGGGTGGAGGTGGAGGGAAAGGGTGGAGGTGGAGAGGAGGGAAATGATGGGGAGGAGGGAAAGGGTTGAGGTGGGAGGGAAAGGTGAAGAGGGAGGGAAAGTGAGGTGGGGGGAAAGGGTGGAGGTGGGAGGAAAAGGGTGAGTGGAGGAGAGGGATGAAGGTGGGAGGGAGAGGTGGAGGTGGAGGGATGGCGTGGAGAGTGGGAGGGAATGGGTGGAGGAGGGAGGGAAAAGGGTTGGAGGTTGAGAGGAAAGGGTGGAGGAGGGAGGGAAGGGAGGGAAGGGTGGAGGGAGGGAAAGGGTGGAGGAGGGAGGGAAAGGGTGGAAGGAGGGAGGAAAGGAGTGGAGAATAGGGGGGGGGAGGGAGGGAGGAGAGGTGGGGGAGAGGGTGGAGGTTGGGAGGAGAAGGGAAAGGTGGAGGTGGGAGGGAAAGGGTGGAGGAGGGAGGAAGGTGGAGGTGGAGGGAAAGGTGGGAGGAGGGAGGGAAAGGGTGGAGGAGGGAGGGAAAGGTGGAGTGGGAGGGAGATGGGTGGAGAAGGGGAGGGGAAAGGGTGGATGAGGGAGGGAAAGGATGGAGGAGGGAGGGAAAAAGGGGAAGGATGGGAAGGAAAGGTGGAAGATGGGATGGGAGAGGGTGGAGGTGGGAGGGAGAGAGATGAGTGGAGGAGAGGAGGGAAAGGGTGGAGGTGGGAGGGAAAGGGGGGAGAGGAGGGAAAGGGTGGAGGTGGGAGGAAAGGGTGGAGGAGGAGGAGGGTGGAGGAGGAGGGAAAGGGTGGAGGATGGGAGGGAGAAATGGGGGGAGGAGGAGGAAGGGGTGGAGATGGGGGGAGATGGGGGGGTGGGAAGAAGGGAGAGGAGGAGTGGAGGTGGGAGGGAGAGGTGGGTGGAGGGAAAGGGTGGAGGTGGAGGAGAGGGTGGAGGTGGGAGGGAATGGGTGGAGGAGGGAGGGAAAGGTGGAGGTGGGAGGATGGATGGGAGGTGGGAGGGAATGGGTGGAGGAGGGAGGGGAAGGGTGGAGGTGAGAGGGAAAGGGTGGAGGAGGAGGGAAAGGGTGGAGGGGGAGGAAAGGGTGAGGAGGAGGGAAGGGTGGAGGTGGGAGGGAAAGGGGGAGGTGGGAGGAAAGTGGAGGAGGGGGAAAGGGGAGGAGGTGGGAGGGAAAGGGTGGAGGTGGAGGGAAGGGTGAGTGGGAGGAATGGGTGGAGGGGAGGGAAAGGGTGGAGGTGGGAGGGAATGGAAATGGAGGTGGAGGAATGGGTGAGGAGGAGGAAAGGGTGGAGAGGTGGAGAGAAAGGGAGGAGGAGGGAAAGTGGAGTGGAGGGAAAGGGGTGAAATGGAGGGAGGGAAATGGGTGGAGTGGGAGGGGAAAGGGTGGAGGTGGGAGGGAAAGGGTAAAGGGTGGGAGAGAGAGGTGAAGGTGGGAGGGGAGGGTGGAGGTGGGAGGGAAAGGGTGGAGGTGGAGGAGAAAGGTGGAGGTGGGAGGGAGAGGGTGGAGTGGTGGGGAGAGGTGGAGGTGGAGGAAAGGGTGGAGGTGGGGGAAAGGGTGGAGGTGGGAGGTGAGAGGGTGGAGGTGGAGGGAAGGATGGAGGTGGAGGAAGGGTGAGGTGGGAGGGAAGTGGAGAGGGGAGGGAGAGGGTGGAGGTGGGAGGGAAGGGTGAGGAGGGAGGAAGGGTGTAGGTCGGAGGAGGTGGGAAAGGAGAGGTGTCGTGGAAAGGGAGGGGAATAGGCATGTGTGGGAGGGGAAGGGAATGGGTGGGAGGAGGCAGGGAAAGGTGAGAGAGCGTTGGCAGGTACCTTTGCTAGGAAGTAATAATTACAACCTACGGCTTGGAAATACTTCATTATTACATTCACCGAATGCATTGCATGCTCAAGGCCATCCAATTATCACTCACACAAATATGGCTGAAATACAAAGGATATTTCCAGGAAATATCGCGAGCTGAAGTTGCCACGTACTTCCAGCATGACAGTTAGCTGACAAATGAGTAAAAGTAAAAAGTGAATAAAGGTATGTTTGAGGGCTCCCCAAGATGAAGTTTGCTGAGCGCTTTGTCCTCGTTTCCACGGGTGAACCCTTGGTCCAGTTGCGCCGTCAAAATTACGAGCACAATACAACAGGGAGGGAGGTCTCACGGCAGCAGGCTCAGACGCGATGATGAAACAGTTTGTTATGACGAAAATTGTAAATTTATATATATATATTTTTTAACATATTGTCGGTCTGTCTCGTTTGTTTGTATGTATGTTTGTCTGTGAGTGTGATAACTCGCGAACGCTTTCAGCTTCTTCGTCAGACTTTACCAGAGGGTTCCGAAAGACAAACGTGAGGCTGTCAATGTCTTTTTTGACTATGTGTCACAGGTTAAGGTGACAGTGACGTCGTTTGCATAAAACAGATATGACGAAAAGTGTTTGCACTACATGATGTCAAACTTGCCAAAAATGAGTGTGAAAACATCACTTACAAATTCCGAGCAGATTTCATAATCCGATCGTTATTAAAACGCAACATTTCTTTAGGGGCTGCAGGACAGATGATGCATTTCCAAAATGGTGGCAATCCGTTAACTTATAACGTAGTTTCCTTGGCAACGAAGTCGCCCATGTTAAAGTAAAGTGTTTTTGTTTTGTTTTTAGGGATAAAAAAAGAGGATAACTCAAATTGCAACCATAGTCAAAGGTGACTGACGTCATTTGCATGATTTTTCGTCGTACCTGGCTACCTTTCCGCCTGATGCCTTCTTGTTACTTGCAAAATTGAAGATTTTTCAAGTGTATTGGTCAGTCGATTTTATTGGGTGGTCGCTAGACTACCCTTAGTCTCAGGTTTTCCGTCTGTTTGTTTGTATGTAATGGACAGCTCTGGAGGCCAGAGGAGTCAACCGATTTTGATGAAACTTGACTGGTAGGTTCATACCAGGATCTAGTTGTACACTTTTGAGCACCGTTGCTATGGATGCCACCGTTGCCTAGCAACGGGACTTTGAAATATTTTTTTTTAAATCCAAAAATATTTTATATATATTTTTTTCGAAAATCAAAAATCGGCTTCCGCGCTTTTTGCGCACTATAATCAACCTCTTTGTCAAAAAATTTCAACCCGATCCGTCAAAAACTATGACTAGTATGCAATTATATTACTATACTAGCCGAAACCCCGTCACAGATGGATCCGTTCCATGAGCCCAATATGACAACCAGTGGCGGCTCTTGTAAGAGCCGGATCCCAGTCGATGTACTCCATGGCCTTACCTCATGAGGCCTACAAAACATCCTTGTACACGACATTTTTGGTGTACACTACTCCTTGTGAAGAAGTCCCCTGATTTGTGCACGTGTCTACTTTGACGTACAAACACCGTGTCAAAACTTCTCAGGTCACAGTACCGAGAAAAACGTGACGCGACCGCTATGAGGAGCACAAAATTGGTCCTTCAGTATTAATATATAGATACAATGTTTCTTGTTACATTTTTGTGTCAAATTCACATTCTGAGGTAGTCAGCATGTGCAGAAGAGGGTTTTACATTGCAGACGCTATTTTCGAGGAGTGGCATTACACCTCTCAGCAGTGACGGTCTGTCGAAGACAGACGTAATGACGTCAGCGAATGACCGATGATGTCATGACGTCCTTACGCCTCTCAGCGGTGACGTCACACGTCGCCATGTAAACGAAGTTAAAACGAAAAGTGATCATCCTTGAGATGTCTCTACAACTTGATTTGAGTCCACCTGTGGCCAATTCAATTGGATTGGACATGATTTAGAAAGAAACACACCTTTCTAGATAAAGGTCCCACACTTGACGGTGCATGTCAGAGCAGAAACTCTCCCATGATGTCCAAGGAACTGTCCGTAGAACTCCAAGATAGAATTGTGAGGAGGCATAGATCTGGGGAAGGGTATAAAACAATTTAGTGTTGAAAGTTCCCAAGAGCAAGTGAGCTCCAACATGAGGAAATGGAAAGGATATGGAACTACCGAACTCTTCTTAGAGCCTGGCCGTCCCAAACTGAGCAACTGGGGAAGAAAGACCTTGGTCAGGGAGGTGACCAAGAACCCAATGACTACTGTGGCAGAACTACACAGTTTCTTGTCTGAGATGGGAGAACTTGCTGTAAGGACAACAATGTCTATAGTACTTCACAAATCTCGGCTTTATGGGAGAGTGGTCAGACACAAGCCACTCCTGTGAAAAAGGCACATGACAGTATGCCTGGAGTTTGCAAAAAGGCACGTGAAAGACTCTGAGAGCACGAGGCAAAAGATTCTGTGGTCTGATGAGACAAAAATTGAACTCTGTCCTGATTGCAAAGCGCCACATCTGGTGAAAACTGAGCACAGCTCATCACCCATCTAACACCATCCCCTCCGTGAAGCATGGTGGTGGCAGCATCATCCTATGGGGATGATTTTTATTGGCAGGGACTGGGAGACTTGTTAGGATAGAGAACAATGAATGGAGCCAAATGCAGGCAATTCCTTGAGGAGAACCTGCTTCAGAGTGCAAAAGACCTTAGACTGTGGCAAAGATTTACATTCCAACAGGACAATGACCCCAAGCATACAGCCGAAGCAACACTGGAATGGCTTCAGAACAAGAACGCGAAAGTCCTTGAGTGGCCCAGCCAAAGCCCAGACTTGAATCCCATTGAGAATCTGTGGAAAGACTTGAAGATTGCTGTTCACCGACATTCTCCATCCAACTTGACAGAGCTTGAGAAAATCTGCAAGGAAGAATGGGAGAAAATCCACAAATCCAGATGTACAACGCTAATACAGGCCTACCCAAGAAGCCTCGAAGCTGTAATCGCTGCCAAAGGTGCTTCCACAAAGTCTTGACTCAGAGGGTTGAATACTTATTGATGCAAGACATCACAGCTTTTCACTTTTCATTAATTTTCAAAAATTCTAAAAACATGTTTTCGCTTTGTCATTATGGGGGTATTTTGTGCAGATCAGTGACAAAAACTTTACATTTAATCCATTTTAAATTCAGGGTGTAACACAACAAAATGTGAAAAAGTCAAGGGATGTGAATACTTTCTGAACGCACTGAATGCTTCCTTGTCCGCTCTCAGTGAACATACAGTTTTACGCCTCAACTCCTTGAACAGCTTAGCTCTGCCATTAAGCCTGGCCCTGTGACTCTTGTCTATGGTATCCAATGTCCTTTTGGAGACAAAGTTCCTCTTCGACTGATGGTGAGTTCCAAAACATCCACCGGCAACATCAATGATGGTAGTCGTGAAGGCACTCCACAACTCTTCAGGATTCCCCGAAACTCCCAGACCCTCCCAAATTCCCATTCAGCCCGTTCGCAAAGAAACAAGTGTATTTTTTCAAGGTCTGAAGAGAGAGAAGAGGCTACTGCCTGTCTATCTGAAGGATGAGGAATGTCATGGCAGAGGGTGGAGTCATCAGCAAAGAGATAAAGAGGATTTTCCAGAGTCAGAGAGATCATTTATGAAGATTAGGAATGGGATGGGGCCCCACAACAGTGCCTTGGGGGCACTCCAGCCTCGATAGGGAGAGGAGATGAAAGGATTCCGTTGAGAGCCACACATTGGCTATGAGAGTGGAGGAAGTCATTCGTAAGCCACGTGTGGAGTTGGCCTTGGATGCCATCGGCAGAGAGTTTGGAGAGCCAGGTAGGATGCTCGACTGTATCGAAAGCACGAGATATAGCCAGAGAGATTGGGCCAAGGGGAAGAGGAAGGAGAAGGAGAAGGAGATATGATCTCAAATAACCTAAGAGGATTTTGTTTGCTCAGAGGATTCACGGCTTTTGGTGACCAATGGAATGTCCCCTTCAACCAGCTCATTCAGGCTCCTTTTTAAGACATCCAAAACAAAAACAACCTGGCAATGCCTGCTTTGTTTAATTCGACGGAAGAAAAAACACTTCATATAACTTCTCTCCTCTTCCTTTTCCTCCAAGGCTTATTACTATATCTTGATAGTATTTGTGCTTTTATTTTGCCACATTATGATTATCCATTTCATTATTCCAATAGTTATTCAAGCCATTTTTGTATGCTTTACTCCTGCAATATTTTTTGTTCTTTACTCTTGCAAGCCAAAATCTAATTGCCTTGTCGTTGTTACCTACCCAACTCATTCACCAAGTTTTGTCAAAATCCATCCATAACTGTTTGAAATATCGTCCCATACTGTACAGGTATGGTATACCATTTTTGGCCATATCTCTCAATGGTGAAGAATCACTTTTATGATTCTCATTTCCGGATCCGAATTCAGATCTTCACGAAAATCTAATCATTTCGTCCTTGTCACACACCCAACCTATCCACCAAGTCTCGTCCAAATTCGGCAAATAACTTTTTGGGATATGCTGCTCACCGACAAACAAACAAACAGGAACGAGAAAGGCACTCAATAGAGCACATAACTCCACCAGACTGAACAGTTTACGTTTTGTATCCCACTGTTAGGCTGGATCTGGATCCAGACCTTAACCAAAATCGAATTGGCTTTTTCTTGTCACCTAATCAACTCATCGATGAAGTTTAGTCGTAACTCCTCCACAACTTTTTAAAAATATTATGCCATATTATCGGTTTTGGACCAACCTCTCAATGGTGAAGAATGAATTTTTAAAAATTTTAAACTCTCGGATCCGGATCTGGATCTTCTCTAAAATCGAATCGATTTGTCCTTGTCACACACCCAAGCTGTCCAAATTTCATCCGGATCTGTCCACAACTTTTTGAGATATCCGGCACACGGACAAACGGACGGGTGAAAAAATAACCTCCGTCCACCTTCGTTGGCGGAGGTAACAATTTTGGATAAAGATAGCTGCAATCAACCACGGGAGAAAAGACAGCTGGGATAGAAATGATAATTGGTTAGAGTGTCGAAGTAAATGAGATGACGGTTAGTTATCTCAAAGTAGTTATGGAAGGGATGTGACTTTGCCAACTAAGGTAGGCAATTATAGAGACAAGAAATAAAGACGCTGATAAAGAAATGTAAGTAAATATAGTAATTGCTTGGAAATACTGCAGATTTATTCCCCCAATGTGCTGCCTCACTCATCCATTTGTCTTAACACACTGAGTGTAGTTTAATTTCAATGTGGAAGTGTCCATATTTCACTGACCTCCCGTTACGAACGGGAATTAGGTACACACCCTGATGCCTTGTTCACACTATCAAGTGTTCTGTTCTGATCAAGGTCGCTCCAGATTCAAGTGTGAGCCTTGAACAGAGGTATCCATGACAAGTGTCTAATACAGATAGAGTTCGAGTTTGCATTTCATGCAATTATGCAGTTAGTTGTACGCGTGTGCATGGTGCATAACAAACTATCATTCCAAATGTGCATGTGCCATGATGAACGAGGGCACTGGTAATGCAATGAAATGATTGCGTTCCCACTTATCATGCCGAGCTGAGATCGGATAATAAACCATTCTGCTGGAAGTAGGCAGCAATAACAGCATGGCTTACCCTGCACATGGGGCATACAACACGAGAACATTGTCAGCACAGTCTGAAATAACGTGGTGTTTGTGTGTTTCACTGAAGAATAATAACTCGTAGGGCAGCTAAATGAGTACTTGTGCCAACATACTTTTTTAGAATCCTTAAGGTGTCAAGTTAACATTTTTAGACGTTAACAAGAAAATTAGGTTGGTCTTGGGGTCTATTTGGCTGCCATCTTGGATATTGACACGCCCAATTATTATCGAAAAACAGAAATTTTCATCACTTTTGAACCAAACATGCGAGAAATACAATTGAAACATTTATTCAATAGAAACAAAAATACAATTGAAACAGAAATACAATTGAAACAATTGAAAATACAATTGAAACGATTGAAAATACAATTGAAACATCATACAATTTTGACATGACAAATTTATTTATAACTAGACGACCCGTGAACCCGTCGGGTTCCCGTTGTGACAGCGGTTGATAAAAACAAATCATTTCAAAATAAAAATAAAAAAGGGATAGCTCTAGCGAACTAGACCGCTGAGGTTGTTTCCATTGATCAAATACTCCCGAAGAGTACTTGACTGAATCGGGAATTGATTTTTTAATAATTTTTTTCGTTGCCCGATTTTAACGAAACTTGATATTGCGCGTCAATGTGAAAAAAAAAAAAACGGAGAAACGAAAGTCGAATAAATTATTGTGCGTAATTTTCTCAACACAATTTTATTTATCAATGAACACGGAAGTACCGTATAAGATCAAAATGGCGATGTTTATTTTATGCTGAAAAATAAATCGTTCTTTGTCCGTACTAAATGTTTGAGATTTTTAAATAAATCATTTCAAGAAAAAAAATTAAAGGATAGCTCCAGCGAACTAATCCTGCGGAAGTTGTTTGCATGGATCAAATACTCCCGAAGAGTACTTCACTAAATCGGGAATTGATTTTTTAATAATTTATTCGTTGCCCGATTTGAACGAAACTTGATACTGCACACCGCAGGAGAATGATGAGTAAGGTGGCACTAAAAATTTTGCGCTATCGTGTACCGTTTTGGCTGTATTTCGGGAACATACATACATTCATACATACATACATATATACAAGCCGGTAGGCGACGAGGGATCCGCTAGGATCGAAGCGCTGGAATCGATGCTTTTCATTCTGACCGATCCACCGACGAAGATTCATTGCCAAGACGTATTGGTTCACATACAATTGTTCTCTGCCTGGCAAGATTTTCCTATTGCGGATTTTGCCAACTGGCACTCCTCGTAAAAAATGACGGTAAATAGACACCTATTTTGAAGGACTACCATTTGAAAAATAAAACCTAAATCAAAAATCGGCTCGAGTAAAATTTTCTAAATATCTCGAAGTGTTTAATTCCGAAGTCTCGTTTCTCCACATTCAAAACTGTAGGACAAGTATTGAAAATAGTGAACGTGCGGTTTTCGGCCGCTGCATAGCAACGGTGGTTGCTTAGCAACGAAACTCAAACGCGCACACTCCCAGCCCATATGGCACCTGTTCGCCAAGTTTATTCGAAATCGGTTTGCTGGTTTGTGCTGTGGAGCCTCGCGTTGCAGACACACACACACACACACACACACCACACACACACACACACACACACACACACACACGGAAAACCCGACAATAAGGGATATCTAGCGAATCCAACAAGATGAGAGTTTTAGTAATAGGTATATAGATAAATATATAGAAGATATCATTTTAAATATTTGATAATGCTTTATGGGTCATACTTCAACAAACAAACACATAAACAGTTGTTCAACAAACAAACACACAAACAGACACCAGTCCGTGAGTTATAGATTTAAAGTAGTTTTATTTTCATCTTCATTCTTGAGACATATTTAGCTTCTCCGATGAATAATATGGTAAAAAATACAAATCTCTGACACTTCCAAATCAGCACGTAGCTATTAATGCAACGTCAGCAGGTCTTTTCGATTTATGGCGAAATTATTTGCCCACAATAATGGACAATAAGCTTCCACAAAAAGGATCATATTTTGCTCAGCAATAATACACAACAGTAGAGCCTTTACTTAATGTCTGCTTATCAAACACAGCAGCTTTGTGGTAATAATGAAACAAACAAACCGCATGAATGTGTAAACAGCCAGTCAACACCATTATTTCATTGGAATTAATTTTAATTAAAGGATAGTGTATGAATACATAATATGGTGGGCAGGATAGACTGGACCCTAGAGGTACTGCACATACACATAATGGTATTGGTATTGATCATAATGTGCATACACACTCATCTCTCAGCTGTCTAGCCTGGGTTTGAATCCCGGGCAAGCTATAAACTGTCATCCCAGGGTTTCACAGGCAGGGTGATTCATCATTGCGTCCCTCGGATGGATGTTAAACTGGGCGTCCCATCCGCCGGAGTTAGTTGCTGGACGCTAATGATCTCAAAAGTCGATGAGCTATCACCGTCACCCTGAACAAATTCCAAATGAATGCCATAATTACTGCTTAGGAGGCAATGGCAAACCACCCAGTATAACCCTTGCCAAGAAAATGCTTCGGCAACACCGACGCTCCATAACAGAGGATGTGTGGTACACCAGAATCAGAACTGTTCCTCATACTACCACCTTCCCAGGACACGTGAGCTGATGCCGTCCGGTCCAATTGAAGAATCAGAGTTGAGAGATGCAAGAAACTTCTCTGCCTTCTCAGGTGAAAAAGACAGAGTGCAGCAGCAGTTGGGTACGACAGGGAAGGATGGCTACTGAGAGTGAGGGGTTAGGGACACGAGATTTGGAAGTAAACTCAGAATTGAGGCATTCGGCCTTCTCGTGGAGTCTGCTGTGGTGCCATTTGAAGTGAGGGAAGGGATGGAGGTGGGGGGGAGCATACTCCAGAGACAGACTTGACAAGGTGCCACCAGGTTTTAGAGGAGGGAGACAAGTTTGCAAGTTCAGTCTTGATGTTGGACAGATGTCGTTTTCTGCCCCTCCCGAGAATCGACACACTTGCTGTGGGCTTTGTGGAATGATCTTTGTGGAATGATGGTGGAGAATCACTTTTAAAATCCTCGGATTCGGATCGTCACCAAAATCGAATCAGTTCATGCTTGTCAAACAACAAACCCGTCCACCAAGGTTCATCCGAATCCGTCCATACATTTTTGAAACATCGTGCTATCTATCGTTTTTGGCCCCGTCTCTCAATGGTGAAAAATCATTTTTAAAATTCGAGGAGTCAGATCCAGATCCGCATCTTCACCAAAATCTAATCAGTTCAAAGGAGGAGATTTGTCCGAACCGGATCAATTCACCGGACCTGATCACTTTATCTGATCGGATGCAGCGAGCGACACTGCAAATGACGTACCGCTAAAAGGAACGGATCGTTGGAATAAAGTCCCGGCTTGTTAGGATTCGGACCATGCTGGATCAATGAAAGAACAGACAAAAACGAGCTGCAAACATTTCCAATAATAAATAATTTATTTACAAGCAGGTGAGGAAAGATATGTGGCACAGTGAATAGTTTTACTGTTGTGTGTAATTCAGTGATAGAAAGAAGTGTGAGAGGGGTGGAAATATACAACAACTTACAAAAGCAGAACACGAGCAGAGTTATCCCGATATAATTATTAACAATCTTAACTTAAAACAAGACAGGTGCCAAGACAAACACACACACACGCACGCACGCACACAACACACCGATGAAGAGGAGTTAATGAAGAGAAAAAGAAAGGAGAGGAGATGAGGCTAACGGTCTCTCAATACCTTGACAATTGCCCGATTGCGCCACCGATACGTTTTGGGAGGAGCTCCGCGAGGCGATGCCTCCCTGACTCTTGCTTCGTGGCAGTTCGTGCAGCTAGCGTCAGTCCAGGGAATGAGACGCGACGTTCGGGCGTGAAGGGAGGGACTTGGGTGAAGAAAGGGAGTCGGGAGCCGAATGGGAGGAGAGGCGGAGTCGCAGGCTATGACGACAGAACGGCAGGAGTAGAAGGTGAAGTCAAGAGTGAGTGGGCGAAGACGGGTGGGTGGAAGAAGGGAGTTAGCAGATGGGCGGAGAAATCATCCCAGCCACGCAGAGAATGGGACAAGCCAACAGCAGCGATGGAAGACACCAAAACAGAATTACGGACGGCCTCGCCACCAGTCCTTTACAGACCCTGGGGTGCAGGGTGGGGGCATTACCCGAAGCGATGTGTCATCACCCGAATCTGCGCGCTCTGATTGGACCTGGACCACTGCGTGGCCCGGCCGTGACGCCCGAAGCAGCTCCACTCCACTTCCGGAAAGATAACCCAAGCCTGTGGAACTGTCTCGCTCGAGCCCACTTATAGAATCGCCCGCACCGAACTCCGCGACATGAATTGCCTTTGCACCGATCTTCCGGACCGTACCCCGGTGAACGTGGCAGAGGGTCGTGTCAGCCGCATGCCCACCCGGGCACCCCGATTAGCGCTGGATCAATGCCTGCTCCGCGATGCGCCACACGGCTCTAGCGATCCAAACTGCACAGCATGCCTCTGCCTGATCGCAGCTTCGCCGGGGGGAGAGGCGAGGAGACATCCTCCGTCCCGTGGGGAACACCCGCGGCCACCAGGAGGGACCGACGTAAGGTGTTCGGGTCAACCCATGCACAGACCAGAACAGTGGTGTGCGCATTCTTGCCGTTGCTCTGTGCGATGATAAGGTATCAGTGTGCAAACGGTTTGCCTGCCATCGAGCACGTTCGTACAGTACGTGCGGCATGTTCTATTATCGCCTCTGACGATGTGGTTATTGGCCATGGAACACGTGGCACGTGCGTCGTGCGCGTTCACCCATATCGGCTATCGTGTGCGCAGGGCCAACCCCGATCTGTGTGAGGAAATTGAGGGAATGATCGAATATAATAATTAGATGGAGGTTTGGAATGAAAAAGATATAGGTTTCAGTATAGATGGAGAAATGGAGGGAAAAGAGGATGCCGATATAATTAAATCCAGAAATGGGTTGAAAAGAACGCGCCACCCCGTCTTGCACACTTGTGTCCTGTACAACGTGGGTTTGTTGTTGTTTTCCTATTATTCGGCCTCTGACGATGTAGTTACTGGCACCAAGATGCCAGCCACGCTCTCTCCGATATTGGGTCATTTTCTTCTGTGTTGTGAAAACATCCGTGCAGCCTCTTTAAGAAGATATTCATTCGTACGCCTTTTCAAATGCACCCGCAATCTCATCCCAGATCATTGGAAATGTCAGACGATCATCTCGAGCTTGCGGCAGAGGTTCCTTCGAGGTTATCGCTGTATCCTCACAGCTGCGCTGTCGATGCTCGTGTGGTGTTGTCGGCAGGCTTTCCCTATTCCTCTCCCCTAGCCGCGGCACGTGCTGTGCATGGGTTGGCCTCCGCGAGTACCCAAATCGGATTTACCTCAGGAATAAGCAGAAAAGAAGAGTACAAATGAAGTTAGAGTAGTGTAAAACAGACCGAGCTATGAGATCCACACAACGCACTGTCCGTTGTCCGCTAGACAATAGGGAAGGGACTATCTGAATGTAATATTAATGATTATTAATGGAATACTATGGACCGCTGGTACTGATGGTTGTTATTGCTTTGGAGGGATGCGGTTCCCGGAACCGCAACAGTATCATTCCTGTGAATAGTGGGATCCCGAAAGTGTATATATATATATATGAAAACAGGGGTCCTGTGGTCTCGAAGTGATGCGTCATCTGATGTTGATGGGCTGGATTGTTGCCGAAGAGGCGCGTTATGGACGGGAAGACCAAAGTACTTTCTGAAAAGGGCAAATGGGCATGGATGGAAACGTGGTATTCAGCGACGAAAACGATGGATGCTTTTTGCGAGAACACTAAGCAGTGTTGAGGTCCATTCGCCGAAGATGTTTGAACTCCGAAGAAGATTGAAGTGACTCAAAAATCCGCACTGAGGATAGAGTATCTGATGTCGGCAAAAGTAAAACCCACAGAAATGAGCACATGAACCTAAATCTGGAGGAGACATTTCTCCAAATGTAGCAATAGCACCGTTAGTGCATATAATGAATATTCCTGTCATTTCCATTCAGCAGTAGACGGAAGCACAAACGTTCACCTCTGCCGCTGTATCCACAAGAAATTATGTACAACTAATGGTGACGAGTTCACCTGGGCCATATGTCAGTCACCTTTTCTCGTATGATCCACAAGGAAGAGAAGGCGACTGATGTATGGCCACCGACTGGTGTTGTCAGCATGGAGCTCCAGGATGAGCGTCTTAAGATCCACCATTTCAGGTTGTAGCTGTGAGACGTGCTATGATGGAGTTGTCACATTAGCCATGGTCAGTGTGACGATGTCCAATGAGATGAATCAGCCAGATCTGCAGCGGTGATAATGGCTGTTTTGCATTTGCTGCAAGTATCATGCGGACGTGTGGTGATAAGCATTGCAAGAACAATTCAACGAAGGAGTGACTGGTTGAAGGTAGCATCGCAGTCACGGGGAAGCTGCTGCGTATGATGCAGTCGTTGTGTGGGTCTTCAATCTCCTAAATCCTCGGTTGTAAGAAGTTGTTGAAGCGGCCAGTGCTCAGTGGGGGTCGTGCACTTCAAGAGCGTGGCCTTCAAAATTGTGTGTGGGTTGTTCGTCGGAGGTTGCAGTAAAATATCTCTCACCTCCATCACATACTCTGGTGACAAGGAGCCAACCAATGTATTTAACGCAAACAATCAACTCGGTAGTAATGTTTCCGGTGTCGAATTGGGCTTGAGACTTGCATCAACCACAGCTGTGGGCAGCAGCTTTATCAAAACCTTTGCCACTGATGAAGAGCTGGTTGGGGGTATGAGAAGGCACAACTGGCTGGCGACTGGTTTTCCTGGTCGGATGGGGGTATGAGAAAAGGCCAACTGGCTGGCCACTGGTTCCTGGTCGGTTGGGGGTATGAGAAAGGCACAACTGGCTGGCCACTGGTTTCCTGGTCGGTTGGGGTATGAGAAAGCACAACTGGCTGGCCACTGGTTTCCTGGTCGGTTGGGGGTATGAGAAAGGCACAACTGGCTGGCCACTGGTTTCCTGGTCGGTTGGGGGTATGAGAAAGGCACAACTGGCTGGCCACTGGTTTCCTGGTCGGTTGGGGTATGAGAAAGTGCACAACTGGCTGGCCACTGGTTTCCTGGTCGGTTGGGGGTATGAGAAAGGCACAACTGGCTGGCGACTGGTTTCCTGGTCGGTTGGGGTATGAGAAAGGCACAACTGGCTGGCCACTGGTTTCCTGGTCGGTTGGGGTATGAGAAAGGCACAACTGGCTGGCGACTGGTTTCCTGGTCGGATGGGGGTATGAGAAAGGCACAACTGGCTGGCCACTGGTTTCCTGGTCGGTTGGGGGTATGAGAAAGGCACAACTGGCTGGCGACTGTTTCTGTCGGATGGGGTATGAGAAAGGCACAACTGGCTGGCCACTGGTTCCTGGTCGGTTGGGGTATGAGAAAGGCACACTGGCTGGCCACTGGTTTCCTGGTCGGTGGGGGTATGAGAAAGGCACAACTGGCTGGCGACTGTTTCATTCCTGGCGACTGGTTGCACGTTTGCATCTCCTTGTCTGTCCATTTGGATCACCAATTTAGCGGTGGAAGAAAAGACGTCCGAGACGTTCAGATTCTGAGTCGATTCTTTATGAAACACAATGGTAAAAGCTCTCCATAAACCTTGCTGTGAAACTCCATAAAACAAAGTGAAAGCTATTCACATCTTACGAAACCAAAGGCAAGGGCGATGCCGCGACAATATCAAAAAAAGGCACCATCATTCATTCCAAAGAACACTGCAGAAGAGCATCTACACACCAAGCCTCCATCAGTGTCATTAACGTTTGGTACTGTACGATGTGTTAAATGAACAAGTATTCCATAGACATGAAATCTTGTAGAAACAGCTTTTGGAGAGCAAATGAGTCCAGGTGTGCATTGTTAAAGTATGATACCCAGGTCTTTGGAACTGTTTGAAAGTTAATTATGGGTTTGACATCATTAGCCACATAATTTGAAAGAACAAGGGTGAAAAATCCCACTTTCAATCTGTCAAAAAGCGGCACCCTGTATTTGAGTGCAAGTACATCCTGTGATTACAGTACTATAAAGGAAGCCTTTGAAAGTATTAGACAGCATCACATCAAGGCTTGTTTTGCAACTCAATAAACCATGCGTCCCATGACTTCTGGAGGTTAATGTGTTTGTCGTGCACACGGGTTGTTGGTGGACCTGGTATACACTGGGTTTATCTGCCCCAGAATAGCTGAACAGTAAAAGACAAATATTCAAACTGAAGGCATGAACGATTGTCACCTGGTTCACACCTAAATCCAATTTAGAAAAGAACATTCAGATGAAACACTTACCCTGTAAGCCATCAGGATCATCCCACAAAGATGACCAAATGAAGATGGCACGTCACGTACTTCTTTAACGATTCAATACGAATCACAAAGATGGCAATCATAAGCAATTTGGTGTCTGTCTGTCTGTCTTTTTGACCGCAATACATTCGTTGTTTTACATATCGAATCTCAGCAGCTTGACAGGAGGACTAAGGGTTACACGAAAGAGGTTGTCGCGACTTCATCCCCCCCCCCCTCCTTATCAATAGCTTATCATGGTGTTTCATGGGGAAGCCTACCAGAAGTAAAAATGTATAAACCACAAACATGTAGATTACATTTTTAAGGTTGCTACTGCTGTTTAACACGAAACTGAAAGGAGGAAACTGAACATTCTTAAGGCATTGTACAGTTCTTTGAACTGCTGTGAAAATGAAGGACAGGGCGGGCTCCCGAGGTAGCCTCCCTGTCATATTCCCAGTGTTGGTGGTTCTGGAGGGTGATGGAAATGGCCTGAGCGAAAGGAGGCCTTTGATCTGAGTTGAGATATCAACCAAATTAGAACCCAAGGTTCAAACGACTGTTTACCGATTTGGCAAAATTTCAGTTTGAGCATGCTCATTCAAAGTCTCGTTCAAAGCATGTTCTTATTTTATGAAAGATGCAGGATCGACTCGAGAACCAAAAGACAATATAGTCCCTCAATTATAAAACAAAGGGATAATGATTAATAACAAGGATGGGAAGGGATCATGGTGGCAGGGAAGACGCGTGCTTTATAGGAGACAGAAACGGGGTCGCCTAACGTAAAACTGTCTTACACACAACAAACACACATGAGAGGGTACAAAGAGGGGGGGGGGCATGCTGTGTAAGGTAGCAACAGTGGAAAGGGTGGGATCCATAGCTAGCCTGTAGTAAGTTTAACATGATCCGTGTGTTTTCGAGTTGGTTAGATTTCCATGCATCAGGGATCTGTCATAGTAAGTCATATTGTTACACGTGATGCTGAGGAGGCAGCATACGCAATTTATAGACTGAGTAGTCGGGGTAATATATGTATGCTGAAATCCCTTGTTGTAGGTGGGGCCAGGTGAGGACTTCCGGTCACAAAAGGGCAAATGGAAAAGTTTCAAATGCTTCAAAAAGGATAATCACGATCTGTCTGGCCAGTTTGTGCACAAATGGCAGCAGCGTGTGCTGGGGAGCTCCGGAAGAGGGGAAAGACCTTTTTTTTATTGGGGCTGCCCCATGGGCAGGATGGCACCTCCCACAAGAGCGGAAAGCAAATCACGGGCCTGGGGCAGGAAAAGGCAGTCAGAGAGCTCCCGGCATGCAGAAAGAACAAGTGTGAAGAAGAAGTGCCTTGAGAGAGGGATGGAGGGCAGACCACGAAGACTCACGTGAGGAAAGAGTACCGTGGACAAAAGGACAGTGACGAGGGCTGGTTCTTGGCACACGTCCTGAGTGAGCGGAAACTTTCAGACAAAGAAGATCACTCTTGTTTTGGCTCTCTTATCGCCGACTCTGTTTCTTCATTGCTCAGGGAGGACGTCTCTGAACACGATGCTGTTCCCGAGCTGCAACATCACCCTCCACTACCACATCACAAAGAGAAGTCTCGCCTACAAGTATATTGTTTGTAAAAGTGCGATCTGTGGCACCAAAGTGTGGGTTTGGATTTCTTATATATTTATATTTATCATTGTGTATAAGTTTGCTGTTCCCGTATCCCTACTCGTATCTGTTGATTCACTTGAACTGTTCCGAACCGCTCGTCCCCGTACACCTTTCCCATATTTATATAAAAATATCCTTTAAAAAGGTAAGAAACATGTTCCATCCATCTCCCTCCTGTGCTGTCGCAACCCAAATTCAGTTCATTGGGTGACCTTGGGGACGGGTACTTTTGCTTGTATAACTTAATATAATATCATATAATACGAGTCAACATACAAGGAATTTCATTGGCAAGGAGGAGCCATTAAGCCTGTAAACCATGTGCAATGGTTGCCAACCTATGGTTGTTTATCCAGGTTTACCTTTTGCAATCTAAGTGTCAACCAAGGAAGTAGCATTTACCAATTTTAAGTCTTTGGTATGACTCGTCCAGGGTTTGAACCAACGACCTCCCATGCTCGGAGTGGACACTGCCATTACATCACAGAGTCTGGAAGGTTTCCTCCCAACGCCCTCCTCATGTTCCGATCCCCAAAACTCCGTGTATACATCATAAATAAGTGTCCCCTTATGACATTTATTGGTCCATAACTGTGCAAGGAGTCCCATGAAATAATATCATAATCAGCCTTCCAATGAGCAAACAGAGTGGCTTGTGGATTCATAATATCAACACAGTACTTGGATTCAGAAAATTGTAAACATGGAGCTTGATGTGCCATCTCAGGTTCAGCGATCGCTCCATTACCTCTGGAAAAATTGTGAAAATTATTTGCGATTTGGTTGATAAATGATGAATGGGTTTGCAGGTAATGACATCGCAATGTCCAGAACTGATGATGGACCACTTTGTCACGCGCCATCACGATCGATAAGAAGGTAATGGAAATATCAGGATTAGTTGGCTGAGAAAGGACTACGACAGGGAGATATGGAGGATGGTCCACAGGTTATGGCATTATATGGACTACTCCATACCTGCTCCTACAGGAGCGAGAGATATTGTTTTCAGAATTGGCTCATTGACCCACCTGTAATACCAACCTCTCTCCTGTAGGGGTCAGTGGTTCAACCACTTGCACTATTTCACGTGTGCAGGTGAAAAACAACAAGTCGTCTCCCACAATCACATGGGGAGGGGGGGGCAGTATTGTGGAACATCACCAAAAGATTCAATGTGCAATGGTCACTGATTTACAAAAGTTTACACAGACAACAGTCATGGACTGTCGATGATTGTTTCAGACTCAACCCCTCCTCCAGGAATGAGATGGTGAAAATCAGAGATGAAAGTAATGTCAATCATACCAAATGAAGAAAAAAAAACATCAAAGGTTCATTTGTTTGAAAAGTATTCAAATTGATTGCACCGGTTACTGGAGAGCACTCAGCAAATTAAATACAAAACATTTTATCTCCGGTGTCGAAGCCTCATCAAGGAGCTATTGGAGCATGACCTCTTTTTTTTTTAACCTCAATTCAAGGAACATTAGTCGACAATGGACAATTTAATGCAGTATGTGTTTTATACAGGCTTCAAGGCTCTTGGTGGAGATACCACGATGGAATTCAAACGCATTGCGGGCAGGATGGCCTCGAGGCACGCACGCTCGTCTCCAAGCTGTCGAGCCTGGATTTTGATTGCAGACCAGCTATAAACTTGTCATCCTGGTGTTTCACAGGCAGGGTGATGCGTCAATGGGTGCGTCGTCCCTCGGATGGACGTTAACGGGATTTCACGTCTGCGACGTTAGTTGGTGGACGTGAAAGATCCCACGGTGTGCCGCTGATGCTGTGCTCCTATACCAGTGCAGTGGTACTTATTTCGCCGACCTCGGAAGGACAAGGCTGAGTCAACCCACCCGTGTTAATTCAGCAGCCAACGGGGCTCAAACTCAGGACCCGAAGATCACAGCCAGCCAACCAAACCGTTAAGCCAACAGCAGGCTTAAACCATCCCTGACAAATTGCCACTCCAAGGATGGCAGGAATTTGATCAGGGTGCTTAGGATAACTCGAGTCTTCTTGGGCAAACACACTCTGGGATCTTTAACGTCCTCCAATGACCAATGCTGGAGATGGGTCTCCGTCTGATTGTTCTTCTGAGGGACGACACGTGTGCTCACACAAACACACACACACATCGATGCGTCGTCCTGTGTCAGCATGACAGTTTATAGCTGAGTGGAGATTCAAAGCCAGGTTAGATAGCTCAAAGATGAGTGTGTATATCTCCAGCATCCATAAGCTATCCTGCCAGCAGCGATCTGATCCGACGTTCCATACTCTGTGATGCAGAGCGTTGGTTCTGCTAAAACATTTTCTCGGACAGGATCATGACAGACAGTTTACCATCCCTATCCCAGCAGTAGTTAGGGAAGGATTGTAATTTGTTCAGGGTGCCGACGATAGCTCGCCTACCTTCATGAAGGACACCGTGGGATCTTCAACATCCACCGACTCATTCCGGCAGACGGGACCCTCCCAGCACCAAACATACTTAATTGGATGACGATTAAACAATGATAATAATAATAATAATAATAATAATAATATCCAGCTATTTTGTTCGATAGATGGAGCTTTTTGATGCAAGGGTCCGCAATAAAAATTGCTTTGGTGTCAAAGCCAGTTCCAAAATGGATCACGTCGCAGCCATTGGAGCATTAAAATTGCATCCGATGTAACAATAAATGAGAATTGTTGCTCCCACCTTGCTGGCTTGATAACAGAAAGATGCATCTGCAGTTTTGCCGCCTACATGCCTACCCCGTTTGGAACCCCGTGCGGGCACGGACAACTTGACAACAACACCAACACCAACAATATGGTTCTCGGTGGTGTTAAATGGTTAGAGTGTCCTCTCTGAGGCTGGGAAGTCGGTGGTTCAAACGCTAACCGAGTATGCAAAGGAAATCAGACACAGGTGGAGGCCATTCAGCCCATCATGCCTGTGCCACATCAACACCACACTCATTTATCAACACAAGATCAAAAGAAGACAATACAAAAAAAAAAAACAAATTATTTTAAATCAAGTGTTTGTGTTTTTTGAAGTTTTTGTATTTTTTAAAAAAAAACCAGGGGAGGGGGCATGGGCTTGATTGGAAACCACCAAACATCAACCACACAACCCCCTTGACGAGACCCCCACCAACAACACTCTGTACAAATGCACACAATCACCCATCAATGCTCGAACTACCGAAAAGTCCTGTCACATCCCCATATCCCCTCTATCTCCATAACTTCCACGTACCTATCTAATTCCAATTTAAACTTATCTACTTTTTCTGCTGCCCCTACCTTTCCAATGCACATACATTCCATGCATGAACTACTCTCTGAGTGAAAGTCCCCTGCCTTGCTACCGTCTTAACTCTCCTCTTCTTACTCTCAGGCTATGGCCCCTGGTCCTATCATTGTCTACTCTGTTGAATAATTCATCCTCACTTATTTATCTATACCTTTCATTATCTTAAACATCTCCATCATATCTCCTCCTTTCTAGTGTATATAAAACCTGAGTCGTTTAAATAATTTAAAAAATGGTACGTGTTGCTTCCTTGCTTGACATTTAGCATTTAAAAGGATAGAGAATGGACAAACAACGCTGGGAAGGCAATGGAAAACCACCCTGTATAACCCTTGCCAAGAAACTGCTTCGGCATCACCAACACTCTGTAAAGTGTATGGTAAATCAAATCAGATACACACACTCGAGGTTCACTCAATATCCCTAATTATCAAAATTCTAAAATCCGACATTATGATGATGTAATACAACTATGATTTTATTAATAAATTGCCCACTGGATCCCCCGCGAGGCGCTTTCGAGATGAGTGCAAGACGAGATTTGAAGGTAGTGTTGAAGGGGACAACATTCTCACCGAGCAGGTCGTGCAACAGTCTTTGAGAAGATGTCCCACAATGCCGTAAGCCACAGCCACGAAGCACGAGAGCGACCATCAGGAGATAGAGCACCGCCTGGGGCAGGTGGATCACGGTGGCACCCTCCTCGGTCGCAGGACCGATCCAGGTGTCAGTCGGGATCGCCGTCTGATTGAAAGCCCGAGCTTGGGAAGCGGCAGGGGAAGCACCGGGGAGCGAGCTAGGCTGTTGTTTCCGCACAGCGTCAGGCGAATCATGATGTGGAGCCAGGGATACGACCTACATGCTGCTCAGAGTCAGAGTGATCCTTTTCTCTTTGGAATCACTTTAATAACAGCGGTGCTGCTCACCTCCTCCAGCAAGAGGCTCCGCCTCCTGCCCCTCTCTCTCGTTTTTGCTCCACCTATTCAAATTTGACGTGCACCATTTTCATCTGCCACAATAGGTTATAAAAACAAGCTCAAATGAGCTAAGATCCTCGTCCTCTTAATGATGACGTCATAAAAACGAATATGACGTCATTGTGATGTATCAGGTTTGCCGATAAATTATCTGTGTAATGCCTGTTCGATTCCCGCAAACAGAATTCAAAAAGCTTGCCTAGTTTCGAGATAATGTATAGGCGATTTCCATTAGCGGAGATATTTTGACGTCATAACTTTTTTCTCGGAGGAATTTTTCAAAATCGGAGATGTTACTGTCTGCGCAGGGTATTTTTACATATACATGCCAGTTTCAGGAAGTTTCGATAAAAACTGTAGGCTGTGAAACAAAAAAGTCCACAAGAAGAAGATGAAGATCAACAACGTGAGTAAGACTTAGAGATCCTCCACGAGGATCTAAAAATCGTGAAAATTCATTGATATAGAAGCAAAGATATGTCGGTTTTTAAATTTACCAGAAGTCATGTGACGTCCATCGTCAATTTTGATGTCGAGCTGAGTTGGCTCACATTTTTGCAGGTTCACCCAAGCTCATTTTATTCAGCACCCTCGAGTTATGTAAACATCAACCTTCAAACCTTTGGTTAGACAAAATGGTCATGGGACCGATTGTAGGAACTCGACTAACATATCTGTTTAACAGAATCCTTCTTCCCAAAGGAAGTTCCTCGATTCCTCGGCCATTGGCTTCTCCAATTTGATAGACCTGAACTTTACTCTTTCATCAATAACTCAATTTCTCACTGTCCGTATACTGATCTCACACCTCTCAACCCTCAGGAGTACTTCTTGCTGTGACTTCCCCCACTCCCACTTTATGTTATGCTGCCCTATACCTATAGGATTGGGGAAGGCTTATTGCTGTGTAGGTTTTGTTTTCTGTAATTAGCGCCCTCAAGGTACCACGAGTTTCTTAGACCCCTAGCAGTACTATTCCACCATTCAGAAAATTATTACCTCCACCACCGAAGGTGAAGGAGGTTATGTTTTCACCCCTTTCGTTCTGTTTGTCTGTTTGTTTGTGTACAGGATATCCTCAAAAGTTGCGGATGAAATTTTGTGGACAGGTTCGGTTTGTGAAAAGGCCGA
>CM068958.1:140735812-140746839 GCA_035128595.1 Eptatretus atami
TGAGTTTCTTAGACCCCTAGCAGTACATTCCACCATTCAGAAAATTATTACCTCCACACAGAAGGTGAAGGAGGTTATGTTTCACCCCTTTCTGTCTGTTTGTCTGTTTGTTTGTGTACAGGATATCTCAAAAAGTTGCGGATGAAATTGTGGACAGGTTCGGTTTGTGAAAAGACGAACTGATTAGATTTTGGTGAAGATGCGGATCTGGATCTGACTCCTCGAATTTTAAAAATGATTTTTCACCATTGAGAGACGGGGCCAAAAACGATAGATAGCACGATGTTTCAAAAATGTATGGACGGATTGGATGAACCTTGGTGGACGGGTTTGTTGTTTGACAAGCATGAACTGATTCGATTTTGGTGACGATCCGAATCCGAGGATTTTAAAAGTGATTCTCCACCATCATTCCACAAAGATCATTCCACAAAGCCCACAGCAAGTGTGTCGATTCTCGGAGGGGCAGAAAACGACATCTGTCCAACATCAAGACTGAACTTGCAAACTTGTCTCCCTCCTCTAAAACCTGGTGGCACCTTGTCAAGTCTGTCTCTGGAGTATGCCCCCCCACCTCCATCCCTTCCCTCACTTCAAATGGCACCACAGCAGACTCCACGAGAAGGCGAATGCCTCAATTCTGAGTTTACTTCCAAATCTCGTGTCCCTAACCCCTCACTCTCAGTAGCCATCCTTCCCTGTCGTACCCAACTGCTGCTGCACTCTGTCTTTTTCACCTGAGAAGGCAGAGAAGTTTCTTGCATCTCTCAACTCTGATTCTTCAATTGGACCGGACGGCATCAGCTCACGTGTCCTGGGAAGGTGGTAGTATGAGGAACAGTTCTGATTCTGGTGTACCACACATCCTCTGTTATGGAGCGTCGGTGTTGCCGAAGCATTTTTCTTGCAAGGGTTATACTGGGTGGTTTGCCATTGCCTCCTAAGCAGTAATTATGGCATTCATTTGGAATTTGTTCAGGGTGACGGTGATAGCTCATCGACTTTTGAGATCATTAGCGTCCAGCAACTAACTCCGGCGGATGGGACGCCAGTTTAACATCCATCCGAGGGACGCAATGATGAATCACCCTGCCTGTGAAACCCTGGGATGACAGTTTATAGCTGCCGGGATTCAAACCCAGGCTAGACAGCTGAGAGATGAGTGTGTATGCACATTATGATCAATACCAATACCATTATGTGTATGTGCAGTACCTCTAGGGTCCAGTCTATCCTGCCCACCATATTATGTATTCATACACTATCCTTTAATTAAAATTAATTCCAATGAAATAATGGTGTTGACTGGCTGTTTACACATTCATGCGCGTTTGTTTGTTTCATTATTACCACAAAGCTGCTGTGTTTGATAAGCAGACATTAAGTAAAGGCTCTACTGTTGTGTATATTTGCTGAGCAAAATATGATCCTTTTTGTGGAAGCTTATTGTCCTTATTGTGGGCAAATAATTTCGCCATAAATCGAAAAGACCTGCTGACGTTGCATTAATAGCTACGTGCTGATTTGGAAGTGTCAGAGATTTGTATTTTTTACCATATTATTCATCGGAGAAGCTAAATATGTCTCAAGAATGAGATGAAAATAAAACTACTTTAAATCTATAACTCACGGACTGGTGTCTGGTGTGTGTTTGTTTGTTGAACAACTGTTTATGTGTTTGTTTGTTGAAGTATGACCCATAAAGCATTATCAAATATTTAAAATGATATCTTCTATATATTTATCTATATACCTATTACTAAAACTCTCATCTTGTTGGATTCGCTAGATATCCCTTATTGTCGGGTTTTCCGTGTGTGTGTGTGTGTGTGTGTGTGTGTGTGTGTGTGTGTGTGTTGTGTGTGTGTGTCTGCAACGCGAGGCTCCACAGCACAAACCAGCAAACCGATTTCGAATAAACTTGGCGAACAGGTGCCATATGGGCTGGGAGTGTGCGCGTTTGAGTTTCGTTGCTAAGCAACCACCCGTTGCTATGCAGCGGCCGAAAAACCGCACGTTCACTATTTTCAATACTTGTCCTACAGTTTTGAATGTGGAGAAACGAGACTTCGGAATTAACACTTCGAGATATTTAGAAAATTTTACTCGAGCCGATTTTTGATTTAGGTTTTATTTTCAAATGTAGTCCTTCAAAAATAGGGTGTCTATTTACCGTCATTTTTTACGAGGAGTGCCAGTTGGCAAAATCCGCAATAGGAAAATCTTGCCAGGCAGAGGAACAATTGTATGTGAACCAATACGTCTTGGCAATGAATCTTCGTCGGTGGATCGGTCAGAATGAAAAGCATCGTATCCAGCGCTTCGATCCTAGCGGATCCCTCGTCGCCTACCGGCTTGTATATATGTATGTATGTATGAATGTATGTATGTTCCCGAAATACAGCCAAAACGGTACACGATAGCGCAAAATTTTAGTGCCACCTTACTCATCATTCTTCTGCGGTGTGCAGTATCAAGTTTCGTTCAAATCGGGCAACAATAAATTATTAAAAAATCAATTCCCGATTTAGTGAAGTACTCTCTGGGAGTATTTGATCCATGCAAACAACTTCCGCGGTATAGTTCGCTGGAGCTATCCTTTAATTTTTTTCTTTGAAATGATTTATTAAAAATCTCAAACATTTAGTACGGACAAAGAACGATTTATTTTCAGCATAAAATAACATCGCCATTTTGATCTTATACGGTACTTCCGTGTTCATTGATAATAAAATTGTGTTGAGAAAATTACGCACAATAATTTATTCGACTTTCGTTTCTCCGTTTTTTTTTTTTTCACATTGACGCGCAATATCAAGTTTCGTTAAAATCGGCAACGAAAAAAATATTATTAAAAAATCAATTCCCGATTCAGTCAAGTACTCTTCGGGAGTATTTGATCAATGGAAACAACTCAGCGGTCTAGTTCGCTAGACTATCCCTTTTTTATTTTTATTTTGAAATGATTTGTTTTATTCAACCGCTGTCACAACCGGGAACCCGACGGTTCACGGGTCGTCTAGTTATAAATAAATTTGTCATGTCAAATTGTATGATGTTTCAATTGTATTTTCAATCGTTTCAATTGTATTTTCAATTGTTTCAATTTATCTGTTTCAATTGTATTTTTGTTTCTATTGAATAATGTTTCAATTGTATTTTTGTTTCTATGAATAAATGTTTCAATTGTATTTTTGTTCTATTGAATAAATGTTTCAATTGTATTCTCGCATGTTTGGTTCAAAAGTGATGAAATTTCTGTTTTCGATAATAATTGGGCGTGTCAATATCCAAGATGGCAGCCAATAGACCCCAAGACCAACCTAATTTCTTGTTAACGTCTAAAATGTTAACTTGACACCTTAAGATTCTAAAAAAGTATGTTGGCACAAGTACTCATTTAGCTGCCCTACGAGTTATTATTCTTCAGTGAAAACACAAACACCACGTTATTTCAGACTGTGCTGACAAGTTCTCGTGTTGTATGCCCCATGTGCAGGGTAAGCCATGCTGTTATTGCTGCCTACTTCCAGCAGAAATGGTTTATTATCCGATCTCAGCTCGGCATGATATAAGTGGGAACGCAATCATTCATTGCATTACCAGTGCCCTCGTTCATCATGGCACATGCACATTTGGAATGATAGTTTGTTATGCACCATGCACACGCGTACAACTAACTGCATAATTGCATGAAATGCAAACTCGAACTCTATCTGTATTAGACACTTGTCATGGATACCTCTGTTCAAGGCTCACACTTGAATCTGGAGCGACCTTGATCAGAACAGAACACTTGATAGTGTGAACAAGGCATCAGGGTGTGTACCTAATTCCCTTCGTAACGGGAGGTCAGTGAAATATGGACACTTCCACATTGAATTAAACTACACTCAGTGTGTTAAGACAAATGGATGAGTGAGGCAGCACATTGGGGAATAAATCTGCAGTATTTCCAAGCAATTACTATATTTACTTACATTTCTTTATCAGCGTCTTTATTTTCTGTCTCTATAATTGCCTACCTTAGTTGCAAAGTCACATCCCTTCATAACTACTTTGAGATAACTAACCGTCATCTCATTTACTTCGACACTCTAACCAATTATCATTTCTATCCCAGCTGTCTTTTCTCCCGTGGTTGATTGCAGCTATCTTTATCCAAAATTGTTACCTCCCCAACGAAGGTGGACGGAGGTTATTTTTTCCCCGTCCGTTGTCCGTGTGCCGGATATCTCAAAAAGTTGTGGACAGATCCGGATGAAAATTTGGACAACTGGGTGTGTGACAAGGACAAATCGATTCGATTTTAGAGAAGATCCAGATCCGGATCCGAGAGTTTAAAATTTTTAAAATTCATTTCTTCACCATTGAGAGGTTGGTCCAAAACCGATAATATGGCATAATATTTTTAAAAAGTTGTGGAGGAGTTACGACTAACTTCATCGATGAGTTGATTAGTGACAAGAAAAAGCCAATTCGATTTGGTTAAGGTCTGGATCCAGATCCAGCCTAACAGTGGGATACAAAACGTAATATCGTTTCTGGTGGAGTTATGTGCTCTATTGAGTGCCTTTCTCGTTCCTGTTTGTTTGTTTGTCGGTGAGCAGCATATCCCAAAAAGTTATTTGCCGAATTGGACGAGACTTGGTGATAGGTTGGGTGTGTGACAAGGACGAAATGATAGATTTTCGTGAAGATCTGAATTCGGATCCGGAAATGAGAATCATAAAGTGATTCTTCACCATTGAGAATATGGCCAAAAATGTATACCTACTGTACAGTATGGGACGATATTTCAAACAGTTATGGATGGATTTTGACAAAACTTGGTGAATGAGTTGGGTAGGTAACAACGACAAGGCAATTAGATTTTGGCTTGCAAGAGTAAGAACAAAAAATATTGCAGGAGTAAAGCATACAAAAATGGCTTGAATAACTATTGGAATAATGAAATGGATAATCATAATGTGGCAAAATAAAAGCACAAATACTATCAAGATATAGTAATAAGTTGGAGGAAAAGGAAGAGGAGAGAAATTATATGAAGTGTTTTTTCTTCCGTCGAATAAACAAAGCAGGCATTGCCAGGTTGTTTTGTTTTGGATGTCTTAAAAAGGAGCCTGAATGAGCTGTTGAAGGGACATTCCATTGGTCACCAAAAGCCGTGAATCCTCTGAGCAAACAAAATCTCTTAGTTATTTGAGATCATATCTCCTTCTCCTTCTCCTTCCTCTTCCCCTTGGCCCAATCTCTCTGGCTATATCTCGTGCTTTCGATACAGTCGAGCATCCTACCTGGCTCTCCAAAAACTCTCTGCCGATGGCATCCAAGGCCAACTCCACACGTGGCTTACGAATGACTTCCTCCACTCTCATAGCAATGTGTGGCTCTCAACGGAATCCTTCATCTCCTCTCCCTATCGAGGCTGGAGTGCCCCCAAGGGACTGTTGTGGGGCCCATTCCCATTCCTAATCTTCATAAATGATCTCTCTGACTCTGGAAAATCCTCTTTATCTCTTTGCTGATGACTCCACCCTTGCCATGACATTCCTCATCCTTCAGATAGACAGGCAGTAGCCTCTTCTCTCTCTTCAGACCTTGAAAAAATACACTTGTTTTTTGCGAACGGGCTGAATGGGAATTTGGAGGTCTGGGAGTTTCGGGGAATCCTGAAGAGTTGTGGAGTGCCTTCACGACTACCATCATTGATGTTGCCGGTGGATGTTTGGAACTCACCATCAGTCGAAGAGGAACTTTGTCTCAAAAGGACATTGGATACCATAGACAAGAGTCACAGGGCCAGGCTTAATGGCAGAGCTAAGCTGTTCAAGACGTTGAGGCGTAAAACTGTATGTTCACTGAGAGCGGACAAGGAAGCATTCAGTGCGTTCAGAAAGTATTACACTCCCTTGACTTTTTCACATTTGTTGTGTTACACCCTGAATTTAAAATGGATTAAATGTAAAGTTTTTGTCACTGATCTGACAAAATACCCCCATAATGACAAAGCGAAAACATGTTTTTAGAATTTTTGAAAATTAATGAAAAGTGAAAAGCTGTGATGTCTTGCATCAATAAGTATTTATACCCTCTGAGTCAAGACTTTGTGGAAGCACCTTTGCAGCGATACAGCTTTCGAGGCTTCTTGGGTAGGCCTGTATTGCGTTGTACATCTGGATTTGTGGATTTTCTCCCATTCTTCCTTGCAGATTTTCTCAAGCTCTGTCAATGTGGATGGAGAATGTCGTGAACAGCAATCTTCAAGTCTTTCCACAGATTCTCAATGGGATTCAAGTCTGGGCTTTGGCTGGGCCACTCAAGGACTTTCGCGTTCTTGTTCTGAAGCCATTCCAGTGTTGCTTCGGCTGTATGCTTGGGGTCATTGTCCTGTTGTGAATGTAAATCTTTGCCACAGTCTAAGGTTTTTGCACTCTGAAGCAGTTCTCCTCAAAGAATTGCCTTGCATTTGGCTCCATTCATTGTTCTCTATCCTAACAAGTCTCCCAGTCCCTGCCAATAAAAATCATCCCCATAGGATGATGCTGCCACCACCATGCTTCACGGAGGGGATGGTGTTTAGATGGGTGATGAGCTGTGCTCAGTTTTCACCAGATGTGGCGCTTTGCAATCAGGACAGAGTTCAATTTTTGTCTCATCAGACCACAGAATCTTTTGCCTCGTGCTCTCAGAGTCTTTCACGTGCTTTTTGCAAACTCCAGGCATACTGTCATGTGCCTTTTTCACAGGAGTGCTTGTGTCTGACCACTCTCCCATAAAGCCGAGATTGTGAAGTACTATAGACATTGTTGTCCTTACAGCAAGTTCTCCCATCTCAGACAAGAAACTGTGTAGTTCTGCCACAGTAGGTCATTGGGTTCTTGGTCACCTCCCTGACCAAGGTCTTTCTTCCCCAGTTGCTCAGTTTGGTTGGACGGCCAGCTCTAAGAAGAGTCTAATAGTTCCATATCCTTTCCATTTCCTCATGTTGGAGCTCACTGTGCTCTTGGGAACTTTCAACACTAGAAATTGTTTTATACCCTTCCCCAGATCTATGCCTCCTCACAATTCTATCTTGGAGTTCTACGGACAGTTCCTTGGACATCATGGGAGAGTTTCTGCTCTGACATGCACCGTCAAGTGTGGACCTTTATCTAGAAAGGTGTGTTTCTTTCTAAATCATGTCCAATCAATTGAATTGGCCACAGGTGGACTCCAATCAAGTTGTAGAGACATCTCAAGGATGATCACTTTTCGTTTTACATTCGTTTACATGGCGACGTGTGGACGTCACCGCTGAGAGGCGTAAGGACGTCATGACATCATCGCGTCATTCGCTGACGTCATTACGTCTGTCTTCGACAGACCGTCACTGCTGAGAGGTGTAATGCCACTCCTCGAAAATAGCGTCTGCAATGTAAACCCTCTTCTGCACATGCTGACTACCTCAGAATGTGAATTTGACACAAAAAATGTAACAAGAACATTGTTATCTATATATTAATACTGAGGACCAATTTTGTGCTCCTCCTAGCGCGTCGCACAGTTTTCTCGGTACTGTGACCTGAGAAGTTTTGACACGGTGTGTACGTCAAAGTAGACACGTGCACAAATCAGGGACTTCTTCACAAGGAGTAGTGTACACCAAAAATGTCCGTTACAAGGATGTTTTGTAGGCCTCATATGGTAAGGCCATGGAGTACATGACTGGGATCCGGCTCTTACAAGAGCCGCCACTGGTTGTCATATTGGGCTCATGGAACGGAATCCATCTGTGACGGGGTTTCGGCTAGTATAGTAATATAATTGCATACTAGTCATAGTTTTTGACGGATCGGGTTGAAATTTTTTGACAAAGAGGTTGATTATAGTGCGCAAAAAGCGCGGAAGCCGATTTTTTGATTTCAAAAAAAATATATATAAAAATATTTTTTGGATTTTAAAAAATATTTCAAAGTCCGTTGCTAGGCAACGGTGGCATCCATAGCAACGGTGCTCAAAAGTGTACAACTAGATCCTGGTATGAACCTACCAGTCAAGTTTCATCAAAATCGGTTGACTCCTCTGGCCTCCAGAGCTGTCCATTACATACAAACAAACAGACGAAAACCTGAGACTAAGGTAGTCTAGCGACCACCCAATAAAATCGACTGACCAATACACTTGAAAAATCTTCAATTTTGCAAGTAACAAGAAGGCATCAGGCGGAAAGGTAGCCAGGTACGACGAAAAAAATCATGCAAATGACGTCAGTCACTTTGACTATGGTTGCAATTTGAGTTATCCTTCTTTTTTATCCCTAAAAACAAACAAAAACACTTTACTTTAACATGGGCGACTTCGTTGCCAAGGAAACTACGTTATAAGTTAACGGATTGCCACCATTTTGGAAATGCACTCATCTGTCCTGCAGCCCCTAAGAAATGTTTGCGTTTTAATAACGATCGGATTATGAAATCTTGCTCGGAATTTGTAAGTGATGTTTTCACACTCATTTTTGGCAAGTTTACATCATGTAGTGCAAACACTTTTCGTCATATCTGTTTTATGCAAACGACGTCACTGTCACCTAACCTGTGAACACATAGTCAAAAAAGAACATTGACAGCCTCACGTTTGTCTTTCGGAACCCTCTGGTAAAGTCTGACGAAAAGCTGAAAAGCGTTCGCGAGTTATCACACTCACAGACAAACATCATACAAACAAACGAGACAGACCGACAATATGTTAAAAAATATATATATATAAATTTACAATTTTCGTCATAACAAACTGTTTCATCATCGCGTCTGACCTGCTGCCGTGAGACCTCCCTCCCTGTTGTATTGTGCTCGTAATTTTGACGGCGCAACTGAACCAATGGTACCTTGAGGGCGCTAATTACAGAAACAAACCCTACAACAGCAATAAGCCTTCCCCAATCCTATAGGTATAGGGGCAGGCATAACATAAAGTGGGAGTGGAGGGGAAGTCACAGCAAGAAGTACTCCTGAGGGTTGAGAGGTGTGAGATCAGTATACGGACAGTGAGAAATTGAGTTATTGATGAAAAGAGGTAAAGTTCAGGTCTATCAAATTGGAGAAGCCAATGGCCGAGGAATCGAGGAACTTCCTTTGGGAAGAAGGATTCTGTTAAACAGATGATGTTAGTCGAGTTCCTACAATCGGGTCCCATGACCATTTTGTCTAACCAAAGGTTTGAAGGTTGATGTTTACATAACTCGAGGGTGCTGAATAAAATGAGCTTGGGTGAACCTTGCAAAAATGTGAGCCAACTCAGCTCGACATCAAAATTGACGATGGACGTCACATGACTTCTGGTAAATTATAAAACCGACATATCTTTGCTTCTATATATCAGATTTTACGATTTTTAGATCCTCGTGGAGGATCTCTAAGTCTTACTCACGTTGTTGATCTTCATCTTCTTGTGGACTTTTTTGTTTCACAGCCTACAGTTTCATCGAAACTTCCTGAAACTTGCATGTATATGTAAAAATACCCTGCGCAGACAGTAATCATCTCCGATTTTGAAAATTCCTCCGAGAAAAAAAGTTATGACGTCAAATATCTCCGCTAATGGAAAATCGCCTATACCATTATCTCTGAAACTAGGCAAGCTTTTTGAATTCTGTTGCGGGAATCGAAACAGGGCATTAACACAGATAATTTATCGCAAACCTGATCATCACATGACGTCATATTCGTTTTTATGACGTCATCATTAAGAGGACGAGGATCTTAGCTCATTTGAGCTTGTTTTTATAACCTATTGTGGCAGATGAAAATGGTGCACGTCATCAATTTGAATAGGTGGAGCAAAAACGAGAGAGAGGGGCAGGAGGCGGAGCCTCTTGCTGGAGGAGGTGAGCAGCACCGCTGTTATTAAAGTGATTCCAAAGAGAAAAGGATCACTCTGACTCTGAGCAGCATGTAGGTCGTATCCCTGGCTCGCACATCATGATTCGCCTGACGCTGTGCGGAAACAACAGCCTAGCTCGCTCCCCGGTCGCTTCCCCTGCCGCTTCCCAAGCTCGGGCTTTCAATCAGACGGCGATCCCGACTGACACCTGGATCGGTCCTGCGACCGAGGAGGGTGCCACCGTGATCCACCTGCCCCAGGCGGTGCTCTATCTCCTGATGGTCGCTCTCGTGCTCGTGGCTGTGGCTTACGGCATTGTGGGACATCTTCTCAAAGACTTGTTGCACGACCTGCTCGGTGAGAATGTTGTCCCCTTCAACCTACCTTCAAATCTCGTCTTGCACTCATCTCGAAAGCGCCTCGCGGGGGATCCAGTGGGCAATTTATTAATAAAATCATAGTTGTATTACATCATCATAATGTCGGATTTTAGAATTTTGATAATTAGGGATATTGAGTGAACCTCGAGTGTGTGTATCTGATTTGATTTACCATACACTTTACAGAGTGTTGGTGATGCCGAAGCAGTTTCTTGGCAAGGGTTATACAGGGTGGTTTGCCATTGCCTTCCCAGCGTTGTTTGTCCATTCTCTATCCTTTTAAATGCTAAATGTCAAGCAAGGAAGCAACACGTACCATTTTTTAAATTATTTAATACGACTCAGGTTTTATATACACTAGAAAGGAGGAGATATGATGGAGATGTTTAAGATAATGAAAGGTATAGATAAAATAAGTGAGGATGAATTATTCAACAGAGTAGACAATGATAGGACCAGGGGCCATAGCCTGAGAAGAAGAGGAGAGTTAAGACGGTAGCAAGGCAGGGGACTTTCACTCAGAGAGTAGTTCATGCATGGAATGTAGTGGCATTGGAAAGGTAGGGGCAGCAGAAAAAGTAGATAAGTTTAAATTGGAATTAGATAGGTACGTGGAAGTTATGGAGATAGAGGGGATATGGGGATGTTGACAGGACTTTTCGGTAGTTCGAGCATTGATGGGTGATTGTGTGCATTTGTACAGAGTGTTGTTGGTGGGGGTCTCGTCAAGGGGGGTTGTGTGGTTGATGTTGTGTGGTTTCCAATCAAGCCCATGCCCCCTCCCCT
>CM068958.1:140771720-140786335 GCA_035128595.1 Eptatretus atami
AGAGGGGTGAGTTGGCACTGAAGTTGGAAAAAAAGAATGGTTGATGGAAAGCGAACATTCATTGCAAACTTGGGTTTTTTTAATTTTACGTCAGAAATGCGATTTAGGACATTTCTTGAGGGATGCAATGGAGGCAAATTAAGAGAATGGAGAGAAGAAACTCTGTAACAGTTGTTATTTTTTTTTGGCAAGGTATGAGGAAGATAGGTCGAATTGAGAGCAGTCTGTTGAAATAGAAAAGAGTGCTGATTATGATACAGTTATGAGTACCCACACGTTGAAAGAGGAAGAGAAGCATTATAAGAGTTCGTTTTTTTTTGTTTTTTTTGAAGAAGAGAGTTTTCATCAGATTAGGTATGGAAAGGTTGCTAAAAAAAATCGTGAGGCGAAATGTAAATTTGGATCGGGTAATCGCAGAGGGTGGAAACAGATCACGTGGTTACGGGAGACGCACGTGACTATGGGAGGTGTATAGTCAAAAGTGGATTATTTATTTATTTTACATAAGGATCTGCATAACATTCGGTAAAGGGAAGGTTGAGGTAAAATCGTGGAGGTGTATGGTGAATTTGGAAGCGGTAAACGCAGAGTGAAACTGCTGGTCGATGAAAAGTTCAGGAAGAGTGGAGAGAGACGCGTGGTTAGCAGGAGGTGTATATATTAGAAGGGATACAAGGAAGATTTTTTTTATTTTTTGATGGATTTTTGAAGATCAGGTAAGATTCGGGAATGGAAGGTTGTCGGAAGAAATCGTGAAGGTGATGGTGAGAGAGGGTCAGCTCAAATAGAAGAAAGATGGTGGTCCTGGCAGAAGGAGGAAGAAGAAGAAGAAGAAGAAGAAGAAGAATGAGGAGGATCAGGACTCGTGGGTATGATTGTTTGTTTTTTGTTGTTTTTTCATTGAAATTTTAGACAAGAAACAGTGTTTAGTTGGGAGGGAGTGGTGGCATTGGGAAAGTGGGGAAAATTGTAATTGAAGGTAATAGGGAGAGAATACAAATAAAAACGATCGTACACCTAGAGGGGAAGGACGGGTAGGCCTCAAGGAACCCGGTAAGACAATGTTGACGAAAACTCACAAAATAGCACGATTTTTGAAACAAAACCGAGCTAGGAACACACAGAAACATGTAGGTAAGAAAATAAACAGTTAAAACGTCACATATAACAACTGGACACTTTACTTTGAGAAAGTTGGCAGAGACCCCTGAGAGAACCTGCCGTTGCTGCAAACCCAGAACCGGAAGATCCGGCCGAGAAACACTTCAAAATTCCTGCAACATTTTTTCTGGCATTGTCTGGGTTCACTCATATCATTGGAAAGCAGGGTTAATGCAGCTCGCTACGTTACCGTCCTGATGGATCATCTGCATCTCGTGAGGCAGAATTTCTGCTCTGCTGGAAGGTGTGTCTTTCAGGACGACAATGCTCCGGTCCAAAGGGCAGTTGTGACCGGGTAGTTTGAGGAGCACGAGGATGAAGTTGTTTCCCATCTTCCATGGCCTTCCCAATAGCCAGACCTCAATCCCACAGAGCATTTGTGGAACCTAAAACAGTGGTTTCCACCTTCGTCAAACCGATGTCAATTGGAGGACTTCCATGCGGAAGAATGGTACCACATTCCTGCAGAGCAGTTCCAGACCCTTGTTCATTCCTTGCCATGTCGTATCCATGCTGTCCTCGATGCACGTGGTGGCCCAACACCCTACTAAGTGATCTTCTGTTGGTGTTTCCATTATTTTTGTCCACTACCTGTAGACTTGGATCGGAGTCCTCATAACTTGACTTCCAACATTGCCATCCACGTATTAAGTATTACATGTTGCAGGAATTTAGAAGTGTTATTTTTTTTTTTAAGGGAGCACAATTAATTCTGCCTTCTTGTGAGGTGAGCTCAGGAAAATTTGACCAAAGTCTTTCACGAACTGGATGGCCATGCTTGGCATTCAACTGGAGCTGCTTTGGGCAGGAATTTGGAATATTTCATCCATCGCACACTTTGTGATGCAACATCCTGCCTGCGAAGCACCAATCTGACAGTTTTAGTTGGACCAAGAATTGAACCCAAACGAGTCAGCTCACAGGTGTTACCTCTTTCAGGGCTTCCAGTGATATTAAAGGACCTTACGATACAAATATATTGCATTAATCAATGCAATGTTGTTGTTGTATCACTTAATTTATGGAACATAGATATAATGAGACCACATCTCCATAATGTTGGCGCTTTCCCCTCGCAGAAGGGGTGATTATGTAATATAGTACAGGTTGTACTTTCATTCCTGACATGTTTCATTATCCTCACCACCGAAGGTGGACAGAAGTTATGTTTTCACCCCTGTTTGTCTGTGAACAGGATATCTCAAAAAGTTGTTGACGGATTCGGACAAAATTTGGTGGAGAGGTTGGGTGTGTGATGAGGAAGAATTGTTTCGATTTTGGTGACTATCCGATCTGGATATGAGAATTTTAAAGTTAATCTTCACCATTGACAGATGGGGCCAAAATCTATATATTGCATGACATTTCAAAAAGTTGTGAGCGAGTTATGACAAAACTAGGTGGATGAGCTGGTTATGTGATATGAACAAGTGGATTCGATTTTTGTTCAGGTCCAGATCCAGATCCGGCCTATCAGTGGGATACCAAACACAAACTATTCAGCCTGCCAGAGGTATGCGTTATACCGAGTGACATTGATTGTCGTTATCTCTGAATCAACGAACACCCAAATCCTTGTTTCTCTTTTTATGCCAACTCCCATCCATTTATATTTGTATTATTAACACACTTTCCCTTTTCTTTTTACTCCCTTACCTGGTTCACCCTCTTCCTCATATCCTGTGTAGTCACTAGTATATTTGCAAAATCTGAGAGCAGAATTTTTGCTGATATATATATATTTTTTTTTTTAAAATACCTACTCTATATGAGGCCCCGTGAGAAGGAGTGATGTAGGCAACATTTTTTAATGACATGATGATGATAGGCTCGGATGATAGGGTCAGGGTTAAAATAGTGCTATATGGCATTAACTCCAAAATGGCCGATGTGTCCCTTACATCACTCCTCCTCGCGGCGCCTCATATACAGGTTGCAAGGACTTACATAACAATGATCAGTTTCAGTATTGAAGGCTGACAATTCAGTCAATGGGATTTTTCAACTCCTATAATGTAAGAAAAGAACAAACCTACTCAACAAACTTGCACTGTATCTTTATTCCAAGAGTAAAGCACAATACTTACATCAGCACATGTTAGTGATCTGGAGTACAACATGCCATAACACGGAAAGGAGGGAAACAACCAATGGCCTACACTCTACCGCTAGACTTGATGTTTTCATCAACACATTTATGTTCACCAAAGCACATGCATTTTCCTACCTGCCAACTACACCTACATTTTTTTTATTTGTTTGTTTGTTTGCTGTTTTATTTAAAATTTGTCTGAAATAATTATTAAGAGAACTGGATGTTAGGAAAACTTGTTAACGCTGTGCCTTCACTCACATGTTTGCATACTCAAATTGAATCTTTCTTTTACTGCTGCCAGGTAACCTCTTTGGCCAGAAGAAAACTTCATTGATGCCAGCAGAAGAAAGAGAGGAAAAGATTGCAGCCTCAGAGGAACTTGAGGAGCAGGCCCAGGATCCTATTCGACTAGCAGTCATTGTGGAAGCCTGCCGTCAGCCAATCCTCCTCAATGGCAATGTACCACTTTCATCTGTGGACAGAAACAATATTCTGCCTTTGTGAGGCTCATTTGCAGAATGCTCGATGGCCATTTCTGGCTGTGCCGCTAAAATGTTTCGAACATAAGGCTGGTTTGTTGACAGGTTTTAATAATAATGTGATTTACCTTGCAAAGAACCTCGATGCAGGAGGATGCCATTAGGCCCATAAAAACCTGCTCTGTTATGACCAACTTATAGTTGATTGGCCATGCTCTATCCTTTTTAAATGCTTCTTGCCAAACAAGGAAGCGGCACATACCATTTTTTAAGTCTTTGGAATTACTCAACCGGGGTTCGAATGGCTGACCTACCAAACTCAGAGCGTATGCTCTAAAGGCCAGCCATTCCGCCAATGAGGCTGGTGAAACGGGCCTGAGCTTTGCTGATTATTTTCGTACAATTAATTTCCAGGATCGCCATCGCTCGTAATTTTCGATTCTTCTTTCAAATGGGACGAAGTCAGCTGTTCTATCTGCTATCATTCATTTCTGTATGTGAAAGATTGGCAGTACCGTTCAAAAGGTCATGATGTGTATGTATCCACCGCCAAATTAAAAATCCCTGCCCTGATCTACAGATCTATAAATCTCCTCCAAATGATGTAACAAGCAGCCAGGTGCTGCATACAGGAGTACAAGAAGATGGTGAATTGAAAGAATAAAAAGAAACACTCACGCCATCTAACAACCATTCCTTTCATGCCGTGAGGTGCAAAACGCTGCTGAGGCAGTTTCATTTGGCTATGGAGTATATTCCTGGATGGGTCGCCATTCCAACGCAGAATACTCAAATGGCTTATTACCCCAGTAAGCTGGTACTTCTTTTGCCAACCTCGGGAGGATGGCAGGCTGTGCTGAGTCAACCCACCTGGTGTTATGTAACGGCATGACGATAAGTCAACGCCACTCTTCTTGGTGGGCCGAGCTTGAACGACCATGTCGGTAAAGTGTAGACCTTCCATCCCTGGAGGCCTCTTCAGCTTCTTTGGATGCCAACATTCTGTATAAATGGGCATCGGTGAATGAACTCATGCATTCAACCTCATCGACCCATTGCCAGAGAAACAGTCGGTTTTTGTATAAACCACTTTTTAAAAAAAAAAAGTAAATAAAATAAATTGAAGCTATCCGCATCTACTTGCACATAATTCCTTTCTTCTTTCCACTTTAACTCGATGCTAAATCGACGTTATGCTCAAATATTTTGTCATTCTTGATTTGCCAGAAAGTATTTGCTTTCTGCAGAAACTTGGCAGTTCAGCAGTCAGCGCACGAAACAATGAATATGTTAGAAGGGACTATCGCTAACGGCCATATCACAGCTCGTCTCTTGTGATTGTTTGGCAGAGGCTAAATGTGTCGGTGCTTTTTATGTGCTGTATTAAACCTCGAGATAATGAGTCTTTCCACCGGAATGGATGTGCCCATGCTGATACACTTCTCACTGGATCAAATTTTGACATCTCAAAAGGGCAAATCGACATTGGTTCTGCACAGGCTTTTAAAGCAGCATTGTGCTTCTTGTTCTCAAAGCAAGATTTTTTTTGTTTTATTTTTTTTTTTAACCCTTGAGATAAGTGCAAGAGATGGACCGGAGTGCACTTTGTGATTATTTTTTTTTCCTTATCTTGCTGTGCATATGTCTGATGATGAACATATGACTCACAATCTGATTTGTATTCATAACTGACATGATAGATTATTCATTATTTTTAATAATTCAAACGTTCCACGAGAGCAGCTAATTATATTGGTGTCAGAGTAGCACACAGAGTAAAAAATAAATAAATAAATAATTAAAACATGAAATGGCACTACGATCGATTAAACAGCAACAACATTGAGCAAAAGATCCCCAACTCACAACAACTGAAATCGTTAACTTATTTTCGCTGAGCAAGAAAAATTATTTGGAAAAACGTTTTTGTCTGAAAAGAGACTTTGTCCGAAATGAACTAGTGGCATCAAGGACAATCAAGAAACTGCACATTTCCTCCTGAGGGCTGTCTGCAACTTGTGTCATTTGTTTAAATTTAAGCGGTCATCTACTGTATATATTACATATCCAGTAGTGGGGATTCCTGGGATCCGTTATGCCACCGAATCCGATTCATGATTGCCGTATTCACCGAGATTGTTTAATCAACAATTTGTTGCAGAGTTTGACAGTTGTCAAACTGTTTTAAGCAGGAGATTGAAATGGACTTTTGTGTTTATTTATATTCAAAAGGTTTTTTAACACCAGCACCATGCCCCCAAACATCCTTCTTGTGCCTCCCCTTTGTGTGCTTGTGCTGCGTAAAGCCTCCAAACTGTTTCTATTTTCCTTTTATATCAACGTTTAATTTAGGGAAGAATTTTTACCTGTTTTAAGTGTGTGTTTAGGATAAGGAGTCAATTTAAAATATTACCCACAAATGGCAGGTTGTGCTTGTATAGATATTGAGGTTAAGGTGTCCGATCTTATAAAACTGGGTGGGCTGGGCTGGGCAGGGTGGGGGTCTGTGATTTCTCGCACCCCACGAGGTGGAGACCTTTATGGTCCATGATTGGTGAGCTTCGGGAGGCAGAGGTTTGTGATGAAGTGGGAATGGGGGCAGATAGCCAATTCCAAGAGGAAGCTCTCTCTCTCCTCTCTCTTCTCTTCTCTCTGTCTCTCTCTCTCTCTCTCTCCTCCTCTCTCTCTCTCTCTTCTGTCTCGCTTCTTCCCTCTGTCTCGCTCTCTCCTCTCTTCTTCTCTCTCTCTTCTCCTTTGCTCTCTCCTCTGTCTCTGTCTCTCTCTCTCTCTTCTTCTCTTCTCTCTCTCTTCTCTCTTTCTCTCTTCTCTCTCTCTCTCTCCTCCTCTCTCTCTCCTCTCTCTCTCCCTCTCTCGTCTCTCTCTTGTCTTCTTCCTCTGTGTCTCTCCCTGTCTCCTCTCTCTCTCTCCTCTCTCTCTCTGTCTGTCTCTCTCTCCTTCCCTCTGTTCTCCCTCTCTCTCTCTCCCTCTTCTTCTCTTTCTCTCTTCTCCTCTTCTTCTCTCTCCCTCTCTTTCTCTCTCTCCTTCTCTCTTCTTCTCTCTTCTCTCTTTCTTCTTTCCCCTTTTTCCTCCTTCTCTTCTCCCTCTGTCTTTCTCCTCTTCTCTCTCCCCTCTTCTTCTCTCCCTCTCTCCCTCTGTTGTCTTCTCTCTCTCTCGGTCTCTCTCTCTCTCTCTCTCTTCCTTCTCTTCTCTCTCTCTCTCCTCTCTCTCTCTCTCTCTTCCTTCTCTCTCTCTTTCGTCTCTCTCCTCTCTCCCTCTGTCTCTCTCTCTCTCTCTGTTCTTCCTTCTCTCTCTGTCTCTCCTCTCCTCTGTCTCTCTCTCTGTCTCTCTCTCCTCCTCTGTTCTCTTCTCTCTTCCCTCTGTCCTTGTCTCTTTCGTCTCTCTCTCTCTTCTCTGTCTTTCCCCTGTCTATCTCTCCTCTCTCTCTCTCTCGCTTTCTGATCCAGTTTATTGCGCGCATGCGTGAAAGATGAGAGAGCACGCGAATATGTTTTTGCTTCTCTGTGTTTTCTGCTCCAAGCTTCTTCCCCATACATTCTTTCCCCTTTCCTCCAGCTTCCTGCGAGTTGTCTGCAGCATCTATGAGCTTTCATCCTGGTGCGCAGGTTTTGTGTGTGTGTGTGTGGTGTGTGGTGTGTGTGTGTTTGTGTGCCTTGGCGGGGGAGAGGGGGTTGGGAGGGAATTTGGTTGTGGTCTTGTGGCTTTTTTCGTTTCTGGAATTGTTGATACCACGTCCTGTTCAATAAATTATTGTTTGTTTTTTTTCTTAAGGAATGACTTGCCTCATGTTGCCGCCATTTTGTCATGCGAACAATCGGGTTCATTCCGGAGGATTACATTTAGTGTACTGATAGAAGATGGTTTTACATTTAGTGCAAAAAAACATTACCTCGACGTGTTTCGACTTATGATTAACTTACGAGTAACGTGTGTCGACGTGCTGCAACGATCGCATAACGTGCCTACAACTTATGGCCAGCGTAGCGGAACTTGTGAGTCATACGCTGGCATAAGTCATAAAATTTCAAGCATGCTAAAATTTGAGGACAACCGCAAAGTACAATGATGAAAGCCAGCGTACTATGACGTATGGCAGTGTTTTTCAGCGTGCTCTCAATGTTTCCAAAACTTACCCATAACGTATTCAACATGTGCCAGCGTTTTAGACAAATTTTTCAAAAATCGGCATAAGCTGGCTAAAACGTCAAGGTGTGACTGGTCCTTTACCACTGCATGTAGAACATTGTAGGAATTTGTAATTGTGCTAAAGTACCATCACACAATGGTCTTTTTTTTTCTTTTTATCAAAAGCCATCATGGAATATTTCATGTCCACCGTGGGGCTGTCAACTCAACCTGGAGTACCCTTCCTATACAATGGGACAGTCCTTTTGAAATGACAGGATACTCTGATGCAGTACCCTAATTGTGAAGCACCAGAATGACATCTTGTATATCAGATTTTATCCCCCCTGGGAGTCGATTCCACATTTGACAATGCAGGTGAGCACCCGACCTATGAGCTGCCCCGTCTTCCCATTTATAGTCTCGGCCGTAGAGGAAAAAAATTGTGCACTTCAGAGTACAAATATTCCCTTTGGTACATCGGTACATTCAAGCTTTCTCTTCATGAAAAGATCAGGAAACAACCTGCCGGTCTGTTGTCTGTTGTCTGTCTGATGCTTTGTGTCTGTCCGTCAGTGGGCATTTCCCTTTCCAGGCCAGAACTCCTAAACCGTTTCAGGTATCATCGTCAAACTTCACAGACACTTCATTATATTTGTATAGAAGAGCCTTTTACTATTTTGGACTTTCTGGTATCTTTCTTTTTTCTTTTATTTTATTTGTATAGCAGTAGTCGTTCTACCTGCCTGCTTGTCATCATATCATATCACAAGGTTAAGCTATTTGACTACGGACCAAGTGGAGATTATAGATTATATTACAATTTTTTTTACAAACATTCACTGCCGAGCGAGTGTGCAATGAAGGAAATAATCCACTCACTGATACAATTTCGAAAAACAAACTTCCCACTTTTGCAAGGCTTGAAACTAAGCCTGGGAGCTTGAAAGTGGACAATGTGCTCTTTGCAGAAATGTATATCGCCACACAAGAGACTGCAAGGAGATATGAAGGAGTTCTTTGCACATGAAAACAGGGCATACCCACTATCCATCTCTGAGAATGGACAGCTTAGGACAGGGACAAAGTCTGACCTTATCCCCTGCTTACTGCAATACTGCGGTCTGTGTTCTACCGCTCCCGATGTTGATGCTACAGTTCTAGATGGTCCAGCTTTGGTACAGCTCCTTCGACCTAAATTATGTAAAACATTTGCAGACAATGCCAAGGACATATTCATTCCATATGTAGCCACTCAGCTCCGCACTTGCCAGCTGCTAGATATCATATGGGATTTCTACATAATAGACAGTTTAAACTTTAAAGAAAGGCACAAGAGAAAGAAGAGGCAAAGGGAAGAGACAAAAGGTGACTGCTAACGCACCTATGCCTACTAACTGGCAGTTTCCTTCAAGTTGATGAGAACAAAACAGAGTTGTGTCGTTTTTTGACCAATCAAGTTATCAAATCCCTGGATTGTGAATGGAAGCATCTCTACAGCACACACTGTGAACCGGTCTTGTCCTCCCCTGTCCAGGATGAAGATCCCTCAATCTGTCCTTGCACACAATATGAACCTGTGTGATATTGTGATATTGCCTGATAACCTGTGTGATATTGCCTGATGCTCATTGTGTCAAAGAAGGTAAACAGCAGGGTGCTGATAAGGACTGTAGACACAGGTGTGGTAGTATTAGCAGTTGCCTTCTATTTTCAGATTGACAACTTCAAAGAATTGTTGTTGCATCTGGCTCTGGAAAACCCTGTGCATCACATTCCAATAAACCTTGGTGCTTTAAAATCCAGGGCATTACCATTATTGCATGCAATCATGTTATCATGCCAGCCATGTGATGCGCCAGAAGAATCTGCGCAAAACATTGAGAGATTTGTGATTGTAATGTATCAAAAGACTTGCGGGTACAGCTCCCGTGATGATGCAAGGCGTGATTTGTTCACTAGGGGTCGAAGCATGAGCACCACACCACCAACTAGTGGTTCTCTATTCCAGCATGTCAAGCGTGCAGTCCTTCAAGCAGGCCACATCTGGTCGCAATCACTTGTGGCCCGTCTCAACCTTCCTCGTCCAGCCAATTGGGGTTGGGTCTGTGATCCCGTTAGGATTGCCTGGAGACGACTGTGGATGACTCGTCCAGAGGCAGCAGAAAGTTGTCGAGAATTGACTTGATGACACTGCAAGATGCGCCGTTCAGGGAATTGCAAGTGCTTCTCAGAAAAGTTTGTATGCACTCATTTGTGTTCCTGCAAAGGTGGTCGTACCAACAATGGAGACGATTGAAAATGAAACTGCCGAGAATTCTCAGTTAGATTATTATTAGTGATGTGACACAAATGTAACTTCACTTATAAATTTTGACAGTTTTGTGTTTTATTTAATGTTTAAAACAAGTAAGTATCCATTATTCTCACCAATTTTTACCTTAGATTCCTTTGCAACAGTCTCTAAACCAAATAAATACTGGAAGTAACTGTCTATTCACACGTGGTTTGTTGTCATCTCAATTGAAAAAAAAAACACTTTGTGTCCTTTAACCAAATATACTGTAGATGTTTGAAGTCACATGCTTTAATATTATTAAACTTACATTTCCCTTTGAAAAACTAACTATTTTAATAAATCCAGGCTAAACTAGAGGGGGAGACTCGGTAGGTGCAAAACCTCCGCCGCCAATACTGCTAGGTCACTCAAGTGAACCTGATATCCTATTCATTCAATTTGACGTCAACAGTGCTCACAGAGTTATAGTTTGCAAACTCTCCTTTTACTTTTAACTTTTACATACTCAATTCATTCGTATAACTAGATTCCTCGAGACAGAAATTGATTTTACGTGGGTATATCCACCTGAAGTTCCAAAATCAGCCGCAATTATAATTTTGGCATGTTTTTTGTTGGAAATCACTTATAACATGTAGAAATGCAAAAAAAAAAATCTAAATTTTTTTGAAAAAATAGTTGCAAAATTTTGTTTTTTTTTTCTCTAACAATTTTTTTATTTTTGGTTGGAAATCACTTAAAACATGTAGAAATGCAAAAAACAAAAATTCAAATTTTTTTTCAAAATGGCCGCCATAGCGGCCATATTGGACTTTGGACCAAGTCCAAAATCTAATGGCATGATCCTTGGACCAGACCTAACCCCCCACCAAGTTTCGTCGAAATCCGTCAAGGAGTTTTTTCGTAATACTGTTCACAAACAAACAAACAAACAGACAGGGGTGAAAACAGTAACCTCCGTCCATCTTCGATGGCAGAGGTTAATTATAAGAGTCCTGGAAGCTGAAATCTATGAGCACAGTTCTCCAACGAGGTGATTGTTGCCGAAGCATTCTCATGACAAGGGATATTTTTGCCACTTTTCCGGCACATAATGGCCTATGACGTTTCAAAGGAACTGCAGACTATTTCACATCCACAAGCAAGTGCGAGCACACGGGACAGGTCACTTAATGCTCCACTCAAAGGACAGCATACTTTACAATGCATCACCCACTCTCTCCTCATACCATCAAAGCTTGCCTTCCTGAAATCTAATGCAGTAGCCTTACTCTACTCTCCCAAGCTCTAACTCTGAACAGAGTCCTTGCATGCGCTGTTATGATCACTCGTCCTGAACAGCTATCAAACCTCCACATTCTCCAGCATATCCAGTTGTTATTTTAAAAGGTATAACTCCCTCCCCATCATGTTTTTTTTTTTTTTCAAAAGCACGACAAACTGACTTAAAAAGCAATCCAGGACTAGATCTAGAAACTCCCCATCTGCCCTGCTGTTTCTCCTTTCCTGGACCCAACCTATCCCTGGCAAATTATAAAATCCCTGATAATTTGATGCTCTTCCCTTACCACGTGCCTTTCTAAACTTTTTTTAATGAACCCTTCTGTCCGGTTCTTCCGTCGCACCCGGAACCCTATAAAAACATTATTACTATTCTTAATATCTCCATTTACACAGAATCCTCGATATTCATTCCCTCCTTAACGTCACCCATTTTCCTCAATCTCAATACAATGCTGTCCTTTCCGAAGAGTACCTCAACACCTCCTATGTTGTCTTTCCTCTCACACCTATACATCTTGTTGCCGTCTAATCCTGTCCTCCAATTTTTCTTCTCGTGAAACCATGTCTTGCTTACACCAAGTATATCGGTCGTACTCCATGCCATCTAATTTCGCTTCCAGATCCTCTGTCTAATTATTATTTAAACCCCTGACAATGGCACAGAGTATTTTTAAACTTTTCCCTTCCTGGATGTTTTTTTCTTGCCTGCTCTTTTCTTGCCTGCTCTTTTCTTGCCTGCTCTTTTCTTGCCTCTTCATCCTCCTCTATCCACAAAAAGCCATAATTCCCTCCTTAAATCCCATTGCAAACCTTTCTGCTCCATTTCTGTTGAGACTGATCATCACTCTGGAAAAAGCCTCATTTTGAAAGTCACCTTTTCCATGACATTTCCATGAATCCAGATTTCAACGCATTACACAACAACGTACCATTCCGCGTGTGGGCTGTTTCCATGAATATGATGTTGGGACAGAATAAAATACACAGATTATATATGAAAAAAATTTAAAGCTCTTGCTATTGGTGCAGACATTTTACATCGGGTTTTCAGTTTCCACCCAACAAACAGCCAAGCCAGATATATGCTTCCGATATTGAAGAAGCTTCATTTTCAACTTAAGGAAGAGAAAGGAATTGCTGAGACCTGCCCACATGATATGTAGGTAATGGAATCCGCAGGTAATGCTTTTTGTCAAATTATGCCTTTTCACCCAATTTTTGCTTTGGGATTATGTTCTATACTGTCGGTGTTGTAAAGGCAAGGACAAAGCAGCATATCCTGTATTTATTACATTCGAAAAATCAATATTTTAACCACTTCCACACCCCGTGCAGACAACACAGGGTTTATTCTAACGTGCAGTTGTACCCCTTTTTGTGCAGTTGTAAATTCAAAATGTGCAGTTGTAACACAGGCATCAACCCCGTCTCATTCTCGATTGTCCCTGTACCACGTGGAATACAATAAGTCATCACACCCAATAGACAGGCCAGTGACCAGCAACGCTCGGTTTTTTTAATTTTTCGGATACGCTTGAGGGGGCGAAGGGGGGGTATGCCTGGTGTTAGGGATGGTGGGCTGGATCCAGGATCTGAGTCAAATCCCCACTTACAGTGTTGAATATAATCCAGGTGGGTTGACTCCTGTCAATCCTTCCGAGTCGGCAAAATGGTGGCCAGCTTGCTGGTAATCTGTGTTTGGAGTGCGACCAATGCATGATTGTGACTAGCCAAGGAGACCTGCTGAGACGCCCAACCGGGCTTCTGATTCCACAGCAGCAGTATGGTCCGAGCTGGATGGATGGGAGAGGAGAAGCGAAGGAGGACAAAATTTGCTTTAGAGTGCTTTAACATCAGAATATGCCAAGTGAAGGAAAGGAAAGTGTAGAAGCCCGACTCTACCCCCCCACCACCTATGCCGGTGCTACAACAACGTTACACATTTCACAGGGTTTTCTAACGTGCAGTTGTACCCTCTTTTGTGCAGTTGTTAAAATTCAAAATGTGCAGTTGGTAAATCCAGATTTGTGCAGTTTCAATTTGTTCTTTGTTTTGAATTTGAATGGCTAACGGGTGTCAAATAACTAAGGACGCAGAGCAATGGAAGTTAGTGAATCTTTTGGCCGGGTGATTGTGTCATATCTGACTCTACGGATGAACTTCAGAGCCAAGCTCGAGGGTTGGCACCCGGCGATCAATTAATACGGAGGTCCTTGTCTAACGAAACCTTACTCCTGGAGGAACGATCAATTCACAACGGCTGGAAGCGAACTGTGTGACCATTTCTGTAAAGTCACTACTCTCATGGGGGAAGAAGAATTTGAGATAGAGGGACAGCTTCTTCGCCATCCTCGCGTACAAACCAGAATTAGTAGACGCCAATTTGGCTTAATGCAAGTAGGTACCCTTCATGTTCTGTTGATATTAAATTTATCCAATGAGAGACTTCGAGAAACTCCAACCTGGAAATGTGAATCTAGTCTTAATGTTTTACGTTTGACTATTTGTCTGTGCATTGTTCAAAGGATGGTTAACATGAAGTCACATCTGTGAAGCTTTTGCGTACGCAGCTTCCTACTGGGGTAAGGGTGAGTAACAGGTAGATAATATCTCCCTTCTGGGCGCAAATACCCGATTTTCACAACATGAGACTTCCTGTCATCACAAGGATAAGCAGTAAGAACCGTGTTCCGCCATGGCTCCTGTTGAAGGGTGGGCAGCAAACATCCTTGATCACTGGTTGGTTGTGAGGATGATTTGGAGTTTATCTGCGTGGATGGGTCATATTTGTGTTTTGCAACTACCACGTCGTAAACACAAGAATGTAGCTTCTTTTCCATATCCGTATTCTTTGATTCATGCTTCTGACACGATGTTGACTCTGACAACTCAGAACCCATCATGCGCCGTGCTTTGACTTCATCTGGCAGCTGTGATGTACCTGGCCATGGTATCATCATCCTCACCAGGTTGGATGCTACACCACCAGTGGACTAACCATTTCCTGATATCCATTCGATCTGACGGATGACCATGCCTGTCAAAAAAGAATTATAAATTACCTCACATATACTAAAAACAAGTATCTATTTGTTTATTATTAACTTACTTATTTATTTGTTTTCAGTCTATTTGTTTATTTATATATATAGTC
>CM068958.1:140805052-140817166 GCA_035128595.1 Eptatretus atami
TATTGTGTATTTCATTGTAGAAGGATTTTAGTGCCATGACAGCTTGCATCCCTCCTCCTGCTGGCAGTTTGACTTTACATCTGGCCAGAAAAAGTGTGCTGTGAAGCCACAATGCCGAGCGGGAATCCTAAATCGGTGGTTGGAAGCGAAATAGGTCAGATCCCAGTTGGAGAGGTCATGGGAAAGAACAGGGAGGTGACTGCCATCATGGAGCATTCTGAGTTTGGCAATTTACATGTTAACAAGAATTTGGGAAAACACCCATCGTGCTTGGGCACGTCGTGAGCACAGACAAAATATTTTGCACTTTGATGTATGAAAGCATTGGTAGCATCCCTGGGGGAGACAGGTGGTGGTCTAAATATATTGGGGTGGGTGAGATACATTTATTACAATATTTTAATTTGTTTTTTCCAGCTAGTCTAACACAATTAATCGTTATTAGTGTAGCCGTGACAAACTCAGGGTTTTTCTGCCACGTCTTGCAAGGACCAACGGACCAGCTTGTTGCAAACTTGTCCTGAGGATTGCCAAACAGTTTGACCTCCGCTATAATAAGCTGAAGATGCTTTAACACTGATAAGGTGATCGTCTTCCAATTTGCAATGCAGACGTGGAATGAATGCTAAGAATAACAAGGGTAGAGACATTTGTCCAATGAAAAGAAATCCCAGTGTGAAATTCTTTATTTGTATATCTAATCTATTTTATATTCGTCATATATAAAATGCACAGTTGAGTAATTGTGTCTGAGCAGGGTAAACGTTGTAACAACGGTACGGTATAATGTTGAATTGATACCCATTAAGAGCTCTTGGGTCCGCTACGATGCTTGTGATATGTTTACAAATAATGATAGTCATGCAGTTTCGAGTTGTATCATTTTGTTAGTGCACGTGGTGTATATGCTCAGAGTTGGTTTGCACATCTACCGGAAGTAAAAAAAACATGAGTATATCCCCAAATCGTCCAATTCAATTCTGTCAATGTATATTACCTTTCCATCGATTTACATTACGAGAAACCTCTACCACGTCTCTCCAAAAGGACCATCTGGAACCACCCCCCCCCCTATCTACTTTATCAACAATCCTCTTTGAAGAAGTCCTTTCATTCAAGCTTCTGGGTCTCACTTTCTGCCATGATCTTTCCTGGGAAAGCCACATCTCCAAGCTGACCTCCAAAGCAGTCCGCGACTGGGCATCCTCCGTCATAACAGTCCTTTCCTTGGCACACCTGAGCTCCTGACCACGTACAAAGCTTTTGTCGCCAACCTGATGGAGTACTGCTCTCTCCTCTGGGCTGGTGCTCCTGCCTCACACCTTTCTTGGCTTCATGCTGTGGAAACCAAGGCATTTAGGATCATTGGTATCTCCCACCCGATGAGGCTGAGTCTTTGGGTCTCTCACTCTCTCACACAGGCAGGTCGCGGTTCTTCCTGTCTTCTACTGTCTCCCTCCAGCGTCACCCCACCCCCATCCCTGCTGTGTCTGAGATATGCCCCCCCCCCCAGGTTTCCACAGGGTGCGCAAGCTTGTCAGCAACCCCCTTCTGGTAAAACTACCAAATCAAGAATCACTGTCATCCTTCACTCTTTCATTCCTCTTTTTCCCACCTTTGGAACAAACCCAACTCTCTTCAATCCCACTCTTCACTTCCCAGATCTTCCAAAACAGCTGTTACCACCATCTCTTATCTTCCCCCATCCAAAACCATGATCTTTTTCTACCCCCATTCAATCAAAGCCTACAACCCACACCTCCTTCCAAAATTCCCTGCTTGTTCCTTCCTAGAAAGTCCCTGTAGCAGCCTCATCGTGGGAGATACCAATGATCCTAAATGCCTTGGTTTCCACAGCATGAAGCCAAGAAAGGTGTGAGGCAGGAGCACCAGCCCAGAGGAGAGAGCAGTACTCCATCAGGTTGGCGACAAAAGCTTTGTACGTGGTCAGGAGCTCAGGTGTGCCAAGGAAGGACTTTGTATGACGGAGGATGCCCAGTCGGCGACTGCCTTTGGAGGTCAGCTTGGAGATGTGGCTTTCCCAGGAAAGATCATGGCAGAAAGTGAGACCCAGAAGCTTGAATGAAAGGACTTCTTCAAGAGGATTGTTGATAAAGTAGATAGGGGGGGGGTGGTTCCAGATGGTCCTTTGGAGAGACGTGGTAAGAGTTTCTCGTAATGTAAATCGATGGAAAGGTAATTATACATTGACAGAATTGAATTGACGAATTTGTGGATATACTCATGTTTTTTTTACTTCCGGTAGATGTGCAAACCAACTCTGAGCATATACACCACGTGCACTACAAAAATGAATACAACTCGAAACTGCATGACTATCAATATTTGTAAACATCACAAGCATCTACGGACCCAAGAGCTCTTAAATGGGTATCATTCAACATTATACGTACCGTTTTACAACGTTTACCCTGCTCAGACACAATACTCAACTTTGCATTTTATATATAGACGAATATAAAATAGATTAGATATACAAATAAAGAAATTCACCTGGGATTTCTTTTCATTGGACAAATGTCTCTACCCTTGTTATTCTTACGATTCATTCCACGTCTGCATTGCAAATTGAAGACCGGTCACCTTATCAGTGTTAAAGCATCTTCAGCTTATTATAGCGGAGGTCAAACTGTTTGGCAATTCCTCAGGACAAGTTTGCAACAAGCTGATCCGTTGGTCCTTGCAAGAGTGGCAGAAAACCCTGAGTTTGTCACGGTACATAATAACGATTAATTTGTTGAATGGCTGGAAAACAAAAGTTAAAATATTGTAATAAATATATCTCACCCACCACAATATATGTTTTAGACCACCCACCTGTCTCCACCAGGATCTACCAATGCTTTCATACATCAAAGTGCAAATTATTTTGTCTGTGCTCACGACGTGCCCAAGGACGATGGTGTTTCTCCAAATTCTTGTTAACATGTAAATTGCCAAACAGAATGCTCCATGATGGCAGTCACCTCCCTGTTCTTTCCCATGACCTCTCCAACTGGGCTCTGACATTTCGCTTTCCAACCACCGATTTAGGATTCCCGCTCGGCATTGTGGCTTCACAGCACATTTTCTGGCCAGATGTAAAGTCAACTGCCAGCAGGAGAAGGGATGCAAGCTGTCATGCACTAAAATCCTTCTACAATGAAATAACAAAATATTGCAAATACAGGAGGAAATCGAAAACATCATGCTTTGAAGATTTGTGTAAACTAAACATCCATTGACAGTTTTTGCCAAATCCCAAATCATGGTTTTAGGACTTTTTGTTTTTATATTGCTCAGGAAATAACCATTTAGACTGCCTTTCCCAACAACGGTTCACAAGTGCAGAGTGTGGCTATCCTCCTTTCAATTTCACACAAGGTTGTCATTTGAAATACATTGAATAGATTATTATCGCTGATATGAGGAGCATCTTTCATTTGTATTGTTTCAAAAATCAAAGTGATTGCTTCTTGAATTTCCATGGTCACGAGTGAGTGTGCAAGGTACAGAGGGATGAGCACAAGAACAACGAGAACGACCCTCGGTAGAGTGCATACGTCCACCAGGCTGAGCAGTTTACATTTTGTACCCCACCGATAGGCCGGATCTACACCCGGACCTGAACCAAAATCGAATCGGCTTGTTCTCATCACCTAACCAACTTACTCACCCAGTTTTGTCATAATCCGTCAACAACTTTTTTAAATATATCGTTTTTGGTCCCATCTCTCAATTATTATGAATCACCTTTAAAAATATTTTAAAAATCTCCTATCCGGATCTGGATCTTCAACAAAATCTCATCAATTCGTCCTTGTCACACACCGAACCTGTCCACCATGTTTCGTCAGAATCCGTGGATAACTTTTTGAGATACCATGCTATACAGTCTATCGTTTTTGATCCTATCTCTCAATTATGAAGAATCACTTAAAAGATTCTCTTATCCTGATCCTCAACAAAATGTAATCAATTCGTCGTTGTCACACACTCAACCTGCCCACCAAATTTCATCCGAATCTATCCATAACTTTTTGAGATATCCTGCACCCAGACAAACAGGGGAGTCCACAATTGGTGGCAGAGGTTAAAACTTTACCAAACAACCATGAACTGTTGAACACCACTCCTTCCCAATGGCATATCCAGGTGATCATCGCCGGGCGCCGAAGGAAGGAAGGACTCAATTTTTACTCTGTTTGTTTTCTTGTTTGTCGGGGCGATATCTCAGCCATCCTTTGAGCTCGGAAGCTGAAATTTGGAGACCAAAGTGAAGATGTCCTTTGGCAAAAATAGTGTTTTTTTAAAAAAAAATTTGATTAATCAATTAATTTCTTAATTATTATCGATTTATTCATGACGAATTTTTTTTTTGTTTCTCATCTGGCCGATATCTCAAGGCACCTTTTGAGCTCGGAAGCTGATATTTGGACATCACAGTGAACGAGTAATTTGGCAATAAAGGGTATTTTTGATTTACTGATTAATCAATTAATCGATTAATTATTCATTTTTCGATGACTTACTTAATTGTCAAAAAAGTTACAGGTTGCGATGAAACGGTGAAGTTTTTGGTATGCCTTGAGCCAATTGATTAAGAAATTAATTATTTTACAATTTTTGTTTATTTATTTTAATAATACAATTAATCAACTAATCAATTAATTATTGTACACTGCTCCCTTACAATTCTGTCTCCATGTGCTGCACAGTGGCATCGCCGGGCGCCGGAGGGTTTATTATTTATTTAGCATGGGGGTAGTGTATTTTGAATGTTCCTCGACTTGTTTTTATTATTTATTATTATTGTTATTATTATTATTATTATTATTACTAGGCAGAGACTGCCTCTGTCTGTTCATTTCCAGTTGGACTGTCATTATAGCATACCTCTGATGAATTTGGATGGAGAAAAAACCAAAAGATTACCCATAAAAAGAGTTCAATAACTGATCCACTAAACCATAAAGTAGTTAACTTGCTTTCAGGTGTAAGCAAGGAAAAGAGATTCATAATCTGAGTGAATAAGAAGTCATTTCTCCTTTGTAGTCTGATAATTATGCATCACCCATTAAATTTTCATCCTATGCATGCTGCTGCCGCTGCTGCTCTTTTCACGGTGATTGATCGAGGCCCTGAACCTCAAACAAGGGGCTGTGGTTGTGTCTTCGCTATGCAGGCTGATTATCCTTGGAATTACCAATTGGAAGGATGAGTCACCCACTTTGTTCTTCTCTTACCATAGACAAGTCGGAGACCTCCTGGTCTTTTGCAATGCATCTTATCATCCAGAATTACATCCCTTCTCTTTCAGCCCATTACCAATTCCAAATTTGCTTTCTTGCACATTCCTCCACCAATACACTCAACATTGAGCTCCCTGGATTCAAATTTTTCATGTACCTGCGCTCCCTTTGAATCTCTGCGGAATCCCTTGCCTGTTTCAACCCAGTCCCTCTGTTCACTCCAGGTTGGTGCTCCAAAATAATCTTAAATCCTTCACACTTACCCACAGTCTTTTCAATTCTTACGAACGTTGTTCAACTTGTGTCCCATGGAAATCTGTTCTACACTGCTCAACTGCAGGCAAGTTAATCTTTCACCCAAAAACAGTTGGTGCATTGGTGCAAACAGTTGGTGCACTCAATCCTTTCAAAGAAAAAGGAAAACAAAAAACTTTTTGACAGGACATCGACGCAGGAGTGTACATTTACACACATTTAAAAGGAGATTAGGAGACAATAAACAATGCATCAGTTCCAAATATTTGACCTTTTCCTCCACTTGTAGTTGAACTTGAATTCCGGGTGCATGACATGACCCTTCATGGAATGCTCATTGCTGCTAGTGATTCCATCTATAACTGGCAGAAGTTATGGGAACAGGCAATTTCCTGTGCTTGTAGATATTGCTTCAACCTGAAATGAAAAATTTTCAGTAAGTCTAATGACTGTTCCTTTGTTCAGTAATGTCTCATGAAGGGTTCGGGGGTGGGGGGAAGGGGAATGACATCGTTGCTCAAAATGCTGGGAAAACAGGACAAATATTAATTAACACCATGTCTCTCATCACATGGTCCTGGAGCTCTGGGAGAGTTCATTACTTCATGCCTATAGCAATTTACCAGCCTCAACCATCCAAATTAAGGGAATCTCAACTCTTGTAGTTACATAGGTCATTATAAGCATCCAAGTTCTTCACCCTTTGCAAGACAAACAAACTTAAAACATAGGCATTAAAGTACAAGAAATATAATCCAACAGCAGTACAAATAGTGCCTTCAGAAAGTACTCACACCCCTTGACGTTTTCACATTTTGTTGTGTTGCAGCCTGAATTCAAAAGAGATTAAGTTTAAATTTTTTTGTCACCGATCTACACAAAATACCCCCAAAATGACAAAGTGAAAACATGTTTTTAGAAAATTTTACATTTTATTTAAAAATTAGAAGCTGAAACATCTTGCGTCAATAAGTATTCAAGTATTGAACCCCCTGAGTCAATACTTTGTAGAAGCACCTTTGGCAGCGATTACAGCTTCAAGTCTTTTTGGGTATGTCTGTGTCAGCTTTGCACATCTGGATTTGGGGATTTTCTCCCATTCTTCCTTGCAGTTTTTCTCAAGCTATGTCAAGTTGGATAGGGAATGTCGGTGAACAGCAATCTTCAAGTCTTTCCACAGATTCTCAATGGGATTCAAGTCTGGGCATTGGCTGGGCCACTCAAGGACTTTCACTTCTTGTTCTGAAGCCATTCCAGTGTTGCTTTGGCTGTATGCTTGGGTCATTGCCTGTGGAATGTAAAATCTTCACCACAGTATCAGGTCTTTTGCACTCTGAAGCAGGTTATCCTCAATAATTTGCCTGTATTTGGCTCCTATCATTGTTCTCCCTATTGTCAGGTGAGGCCAAATCAGATATGTGACTTGCTACAGGTATCATGTAAACCTGTACTAACCTGCTTCATGGTCAGGTTATCGAAGACTAAACCACCTCCCCCACCAGGTTTTCTGGTCAGAAGGGTGTATGATATGGATACCCAGCAAAATTAAAAACCAAAACCTGTCAAAGTGCGGAGGAGCTCCTTGTTAGCCAACGGCCATCCATATCTAGTGTCCAACCGTGTCTGTGGACATCCTCCTGCAGTTGGGCTACTTTTTTTAGGAGGTTGATGGCAGGACTTTCACTCCGGCCACTGTAAAAGCCCTTCACTCTGCAAAACAGAAGACTACCGTAAATAAAATTGAAAACCCATTTCATGGGAGTACCTCCTGTGCAGCTGCCCTCCACAGGGGCAGCTTACTGGATGACAGGATTGGGGCAAATCTTTCGGGACCCCCACTCTTTCATGAAAGGAGGAAAACCACGGGGTAACCTTCCCAGCTCAGATTGCAGTAGTGTGTTGGGGTGGTGCTCAGGTGTCGTCCACCAGACGGCGGTTTCCTTGGGTTAACCTGAGGCAAACTCTTTGGGTGGGTGCCTGGAATGTCCTATCCCGAAGAGAGGATGATCACCTGTCTCTGTTATCATCTGAGCTCAAGCATTTGAACATCGGTATTGCAGCTCTCTCTGAGGTTCGGAGACCAGATTGTGGTGAGATCATGGAGGGTGGTTACACCTACTATTGGTCTGGTCGCTCTGATGGTTACCATGCCCAAGGATTTGCTGTAGCTGTGTCCAACAAGCTGATTCAAATCGCAATTGAGGGAACACCGGTCAATTATGAGCACATGATGAGACGAAGGATTTGTCACTCCTTGGGTGTCATTTCTCTGGTTTCTGCATATGCTCCAACTGAGACGAGTGATCTCATCATGAAGGATGCACTCGATGCCATGCTAAAGTCTGTGGTTGATCAGTGCCCCAGGCGAGATACACTTCTCATCTTGGGGGATTTTATTGCATCGACTGGAACTGATAGGGATGGTTAAGAGACATGTGTTGGTCCCCATGGGTCTGGAACTGTGAACCAGAATACCAATAAGTTCCATGACTTTGTGAGAAGTCATGGATTTAGGGTGGCTGGTTTATTGTTTCAGTGCTCACAGGCTCATCACTGGACTTGGTATTCCAATGCTGGTGGTGTGGTAAAGGAGATTGACCACGTGCTCATTGATGGTCGCTGGAGGATGATCGAGAACGGCAGGGTCTACCGGAGTGCTCAGTTCCTCAATACCAACCACAGAAGCAACTTGTGGTAGCAACTCTGAAGTTGCAGCTTAAATCCGGGAGAATGGTACCATCCCAGCCTAGGCTGGATGTTGGCAAGGTCAAGGATGAGAGGGTAGCTGAGGAGTTTGCGAACAGGCTGAGTGGGGATTTTAGGTGTCTGTGTGATTTGGGGAATCCTGAAGAGTTGTGGAGTGCCTTCAAGACCACTATCCTTGATGTTACCGGTGGATGTCTTGGAACTTACTGAAGGGTGAGGAAGAATTTTGTCTCTCAAGGGACACTGGATAACATTGACCAGAGTCGCAGGGCCAGGCTTAATGGCGGAGCTGTGCTGTTCACGGAGTTGAGGCGTAAAACGGTACGTGCGCTGAGGGTGGACAAGGAGGCTGATGTGTGAGGAATCTGTGAGGGGCCAGAGCATCAGCTGTCGTCGAGTGATTCTCATTCTGCTTCTAGGGGAATTCGCGCATTGCGTTCCTCCAAGCCCATCCCTCGGCGAACTGCAGTTAGAGCGGATGGTGGAGGGCTCTTGGCAGAGGAGTCCAAAGTGAAGGTCCGCTGAGCCGATTACTTTGAACGGCTGCACCAGGCTGATCCACCAGGTGTTGAGTTGGATGTCAAGGTTCTTCTTGTTTTGTTGCTCAATTTGGTCGGAGGACCAGCTCGAGTAAGAGTCTGAGTAGTTCCATATTCTTTCCATTTCCTAATGATGGAGTTCAATGTGCTCTTGGGAATTTTCAACACTCTAGAAATTGTTTTATACCTTTCCCCAGATCTATGCATCCTCACAATTCTATCTTGGAGTTCTATGGACATTTCCTTGGCCTTCATGGTGGAGTTTTGCTCTAACGTGTTGGCAAGCTCAAGGATGAGAAGATAGCTGAGGAGTTTGTGCACAGGTTGTGTGGACGTGGGGGTTCTGGGTGTTTCGGTGGATCCTGAAGAGTTGTGTATGTGCCTGGTGTTGGCTTTATGGTAAGCATGGCGGGCTTAGGATCCTAGGGTCCTGAATCTAAATCCCGCTTGGCTGTTGAACTAATACCAGGTGTGGTTGACTCAGCTTGTCATCCTTCTGGGGTCAGAAAAATGAGTACCAGCTTGCTGGGATGATGAACCATTCGAGTATCCTGATACGCTCTGGTCTACACCGCAACAGCAACACCGACGTGTGATAGGAGTGGCGACCTGTCCAGGGGATTGTGCCCAATAGCCCAGGAGATTGCTTCGGCAGCACCGACGCTCTGTACAGAGTATGGTCCCAGTGGATGGACGGATGCAATGTCAACTGTGGAACCTCATATAGAAATGTGTGTTTCTTTCTAAATCATGTCCAATCAATTGAATTGGCCACAGGTGGACTCCACCAAAGTTGTAGAGACATTTCAAGGATGATCAAAGGAAATTGGATTACACCTGAGCTCAATTTAGAGTGTCATAGCAAAGGGGTTGAATACTTGTTGATGCTCGATATTTCAGCTTTTCATTTTTAATTAATATGTAAAAAAATTTGCTGCTGCATCAGCAGATGTTGCTGCTACTCATATGAATTTCCGGGAAATCACGAAGGCACCATTTTAATCTTGTGATGCAAGGTAAAACTCATACCTCCACCAGGCTGAACAGTTTGTGTTTTTAGATCCTCGTGGAGGATCTCTAAGTCTTACTCACGTTGTTGTTCTTGTGGACTTTTTTGTTTCACAGCCTCCAGTTTTCATCGAAACTTCCTGAAACTTGGCATATATATGTACAAATACCCTGCGCAGACAGTAACCATCTCCGATTTTGAAAATTCCTCCTAGAAAAAAAGTTATGACGTCAAAATATCTCCGCTAATGGAAATCGCCTAAAAATTTATCTCCGAAACTATATCTGCAGCTAACAAAATCAAGTCGCCTTGTTCTTGTCAACTCCCCAACTCACCCACCTAGTTTTCTCGAAACTCGTCCACAACTTTTTGAAACATCATGCTCTCGATCGTTTTTGGTCCCCTCTCTCAATGGTGAAGAATCACTTAACAAATTCTCGTAACCGGATCCGATGACGATGATCATATCTTGTAGACTGTAGTGTTGTTTTTAACTTTGACATATTTGTTTTGACCTTAACCCTGAGAGATGGGATAAGGTACGCTGCCATCATTTGCTGGTGTACTGTAACCTTTTTCTCTTTCCTTACAGAGCTCACTGCAGAGCAAGTGAAAAGCGTGGATGTAATGAAAGTAAGCTTTTTGAGAAATCACTTATTTTTTTGTGAGCTTTGACTGAATTCTTTAAAATAAATAAATAAACCGTCGAGGCTCATGGAAGAGCATAGTCTTCATGTCGATTAAAATTCGTACAACACCAGCATTATGACCCATCAATCTGTGTCTGTGATAATCAGGAATACCAATCTGTGTTCTTGTGCTAAAAAAAATTGTTTTTGTTGTTGTTTGAGTGTTCCTTCCATGTACATATATATATAAAAAAAATTTTCACACAACTATACTGTACTAGCGTGGATCAGCTCATTACACTCACCGATCCACACGTCGTTGCAGAGATTGATGTCATACATTTGATGTGTTGACATGATTTACACCAATCATAATACAAACATTTCTTTTCTGCAAATTTATTTGTCATGTTGGTGATTTTATATTTATTTGTGATAAAGGAAGTTCTCAGCTGTCTAATCTGTCTGAAGGTGTAAGGCCCTGTTCTGCATTGCACGTCCCGCGAGCCACTGGCGGCCCCTGGTGGCCTGAAGTGCGGCCCCTGACGTGCGGCCGATAATACACAAATGTGAAAACACCCCATCATAATCCGCTGTAAATGCCATCAAATTGACCCAATGCTTTCAAATGAGTGTTCCAACGTGAAGCATAAAAGTAACATCACTACATCAGGACATGGTTGCAGTTTACAAACAATTCCGCTTGCAGCGCAGTTAACCACAACGAAGAGGACAATGTGGAGGTGGGGCCAAATTGCAGCCATTATGGAGTCCTGCAGGTGGTGTGGCGGCTCTCACATGATATCTTATCAGCAAAAGTGCCCCCTCCCCCCCTCTTAAAAAATAGGGAAGATTACTGATGTAAAGGGTCTAAATGGTGTTAAGGTCTGAAGGGTCTTTTTGGGTCTTCACGGTCTTCAGAGTTTTTGGGGTCTTTTTGGGTCCTCGGGGTCTTTTGGATCTTCAGGTGTTCAGAATCTTTTGTTGTCTTCAGGGTCTTTTTGGGTCACCGAAGTGTAGGACTGGCTGAGTATGTGAAATGCTCAACAGACTATCAGATTCAATTTGTAAACAAACATGAACACAACAAACCTGAAAAAGTATCCCAAACTCACCTTGCAATGAATTTCCTAAAAACAGGTGCGAATGGAAGATACCGAAAATAAAATAGAAGATACACAGGAAAATGAAACGACCAAATACAGCCCCAGCATTTGACAGGAGATGACAGGTGCAGCCCAATTCGAGTATTGAACCGGTTCAATGATCCTGAGCTCCTGGTGTCGATCGAGCTATTTGGCGATGTTGTCACACCAAGCAAAAGGGACTGGTCAAGCCTTGCAGAAAATCGGTTTCACATCTTTGTCAGTGTTGAGTTTAGCGCAGGTGCCCCAAAGAGTACCAAGCTCATCATTGCAGCTCATCATACCTGTCTCATCAGGACATAGCTGCCACTCATCATACCTGTCTCATCAGGACATAGCTGCCACTCATCATACCTGTCTCATCAGGACATAGCTGCCACTCATCATACCTGTCTCATCACGACATAGCTGCCACTCATCATACCTGTCTCATCAGGACACAGCTGCCATAGAGAGGGTTCATGAGCATTGGACGATTAGATAGACTGCTCAGCTTTGAGGAGCAGCTCAAGGAGATAGGACCTTATCCATGAGAAAGATGGTGATTATGAGGGGATCTTATGTAGATGTTTTAGATCA
>CM068958.1:140820372-140832976 GCA_035128595.1 Eptatretus atami
ATGAAGTGCTGTATATTCAACTTTTCACCACCATCATTGATTGTGTCATCGTAAGGGAAATAACACCCTTAAAACAACAACAACAACAACGACTACGAATTTTGATCTTGCTGCGACAGGAAGTGACGTATTACTCGGGCCTTGTGGCTGTAGTGGGATTCTGGACGCCGGAGCGTTCTCTTGACAATAAGTGAGGATTGCGGAGAATTTAATTTTTTTTTACTTTTAAATCCTGCACCTGCTGAACGAGGATGGTTTGTGGAGGCTTCACGTGTTCGAAGAACGCCCTGTGTGCCTTGAACGTCGTTTATCTGGTGAGGCTGCTTGGCGACGAGCACTTCGTCAGGTCTTTCTGTGCTTCTTCACTTTTCGTTACGCAGCCGGTTGAACATCGGTTTCGATGACGACGTGAGAGGGTCTTCCTTCGTTTGATGGAAATGCATTTTATTACGAACGATACACACTTTACATCGTTAAAGGGGATCACACGTGGTGCCATGTTTATGTTGTTTAGTGGGTTTTTTTGTGCTTGTTCGTGCATCGTTGATGTATTTTTGGAGTGGAAAATGGTTTCTTTCCACATGAATTTCAAGTTACTTGAATAGGAAGTGTGTATTTTCATATATTCCAGGAATAATTCGGAGAATGTAAAAAAAAATGCAACATCCGTTGTGAATAATGTTCTGAAACGAGGACAAATGTGTCCAAGAGCAGCGTCCTGAAGGTTTTGTCGGCTAAAAAAAAAAAAAAAAACTTCCGATATTTCGTCACGTGCCTTGATTAAGCCAATAGCGAGACCCGTCGTGATGTATTTACGATATATCGTGTATTTACGAAATACAATACGATAAATGGAATAATCTTTAAATAGTAACGTGAACTTTTCGAAAACTTTAAAGCAAATGTCCGAATATATTTAAAAGTTCATGATAGACGCTCTCAAAAGGCACCGTCTATGTGAGGATGTGTACATGTGCTGCAGTATTTAAGGAGATCCGGATCTTGTATATACAAGAGCCGAGTCCTAGAGGTTAAGGTTTTGTCTTCACAAGAAGAAGAAGAAAACAACACAACAACAATGCCGAGCTCTCTATGAGCAGCGTTCGCTACACGAGACGCTGCTAAAAAAAACGAATAAATGACGGTATGACACAACACACACACACACACACACACACACACACACACACACTTGTACAGTATCAGCTTTCCTGAAATAAATCTATATATTACTAAAACTACTCATCTTGCTATGTATGTATGTATGTTCCTGAAATACAGCCAAAACGGTACACGATAGCGCAAAATTTTAGGGCCACCTTACTCACCATTCCCCTGCGGTGTGCAGTATCAGTTTCGTTCAAATCGGGAAACGATAAAAATTATTAAAAATCAATTCCGATTCAGTCAAGTACTCTTCGGAGAATTTTGAATCAATGGAAACAACCTCAGCGGTATAGTTCGCTGGAGCTATCTTTTTCTTTTTTTTTTATTGAAATGATTTTTTCCATCAACCGCTGTCACAACAGGTTCACGGGTCGTCGAGTATAATTTAAATCTGTAAGTAATGTTACCCTCAAAACAGTTTCCTTACCCACAGCAGTAAGAACATTAACCTGTAAGCAATCGAATGGTTTCCCGACCACATGGATCATCAGCTGGGAACCGTTCTTCCTCAAGGTTTCGATCCTTTCAGCCCAGAACGTTCTCCAAACATTGATCTGTAACCTTGGTCACGGATCCACATCAGTAAATTACCAACATCAGTAGATCCACACCATCAGTTGCGTCCAGGTAGTCGGTCAACCCATCAATGCAACATCACTAATCAGACTCTACTCGTTGGAGGATTTCATGTATTATCACATCGTTACAACTCCCATCACACATTCTATTATATAGTACATTAAATCATGCACATCTTACCTTTAAATATAACATGTCCACCAATAAACACGGCCACCCCACTCACATCTGGATCAAACTGTTGTTCATATATTCAAACGGTTATTTATAAATGGTTTATACCTGCGTTCTTGTCTCCCAGCAACCACTTAAATGGTTTCCATGTGTATTTTTATCTCCACCACTGAAGGTGAAGTAGGTTATGTTTTCACCCCTTTCTATCTGTTTGTTAATTGCCGGAATCCTTCGGATTTCGGCAATTATGTTGGGTCGGTTTTGTGTGTCTGGCTGTCTGTCTGTCTGTTGTGTGTTTGTTTACCCTGTAGCAGCCACATCATTTCAGCGATCATAACCAAACTGGGTACAGACGTCGGCCATGGTCCAACTTAGACACTTGTCGTTTTTGGTGAATCTAGTCAAAGGTCAAGGTCAAGTCACCGAAAAAACCGGAATTCTTATTTTTGCAATAACGTCCGCTAAAATGGTCGTATCGACTTCAAACCAAGATCAAGATGTGCATCTTCCAATTCTGCATCCAACCATATGTCTCATTGGGGTGTCACAACAACACCCTTCTTGGCGGTCGGGGGTCGAATGTCAGGGGGGTCGGGTCAAAAATTTCAAATTTCGATTAAAACGCCATTTCAAGTCCGATTGACTTCCAAGTTATGATCATGACCAAACTAAGTGCTATAACTCATTAAACAGTAGCACTATCGACTTGTAAGAACCAAATTGATTTCCAGGTTTTTGTTTTTTCAGAGATCATTGAGATATGACAAAGATAATTCCGGCAATTCCTTGCTCAACGAGCAATTTCATTTGTTTGTTTGTGTGCACGATATCTCAAAAAGTTGTGGACAGGTTGGGTGTGCGCAAAGAAGAATTTATTTGATTTTGGTGAAGATCCGAATCCGGATCCGGATACGAAAATTATTTAATTTTAAAAGTGATTCTTCACCATTGATAGCGCCAACGATATAGTACTGAATAGCATGATATTACCTCCGTCACCAAAGGTGAAGGAGGTTATGTCTTCACCCCTTTCTGTCTGTTTGTGTACAGGCTATCTCAAAAAGTTGTGGACGGATCCGGATGAAATTTTGTGGACACAGGTTGGGTGTGGACAAGGACGAACTGATTCGATTTTGGTGAAGATCCGGATCCGACTACTGGAATTTTTAAAGTGATTATTCATCATTTAGAGAAGGGGGCCAAAAATGATACAGAGACGATATCTCAAAAATGTATTGGCCAATATGTTCTCGTCGATCAGGCATTACGTGTTAGAGGTATGTGCTCTACCGAGAGCCCTTCTAGTTCCTTAAGTATCTGTTAAGTTAAGTGTATTTTATTACATGTGGATAGATGTGTTGCGTATGTATTAGGTGGATGCTCTTCCCCACCATAATGTTTCTTTTCAAAGTCCGTGTTGCATCTTTCTTTCTCTCTTTCTCTTTGAACCGGTTCAAACCGGCTGGTTTGGCACCTTAAAACCTTGGGATAGAACTGTGGATTAGGAACGATACACGCTCCAAGAGCCCAGAACCAATTGGGGTAAAGACATCCAAGAGACTTGTCATGCCACACAGCCAATAGCTCTCGGCCAGCAACAGCATGCACCCCTCAAGCCACCCACGAATGGGAACATATCGAAATGCGGCTCAGGAGAGGGGGATAAAGGACCATGTAATCACACATTTTGTGGTTGTATGTCTCTCTCTGTGGACTCTGCGCCTTGGTGTCCATCTGATTGTCATCTTCATCACCCTGGGGTGGTGCTCGCTTGGGGTTTATGGCGCTTTTGGTGGCAGTGCATTCCTGGAGTCCAGGAACATTCTGCCATGTGGGATGAGCTGGCATGAACGAGAGAGGCGAGCAGAGAGTAGCTATACATCTCGGTGCCGTGGGTGTCGATGGCACAGACCTCACGGATGCTGGTGTCTGGTATCACTCAGGAGCAAATAAAGAACAGCCCAAGGGCACAAGGCATCACGGTCGTGGGCGTCACGTCGTGCCTCAAGAACATGGCTCCCATGAGCCGTCTTGGAGGGATGCACTGAGCTCCCCAGAGCTGTCACAACAGGTTAAAGAGGATCCGACTTTTCTTCACCCCAATTGTCTCTATCTCTCTGTTGGAGAGATGTGGGGCCTATATATATCGATTAGTTGATTGTAAGTATCCGAATATTCTGAGGGCATGGGTGGACAGTCAGGGTAATGGGGAATTGTAATGCTTTCTCTAAATGTGTGCGTTTCTTTTTAAATATATGTGGTAAACCTGGTTTGGTCTGCTGACTCATCCTGCTGTTAGTACTTGACTGTTTGTATTCCCGTTATTACACGCTCCAAATGATCGTTGCTATGATTACAAACTGAGCAGCTCTCGATTAATAATAAACCATGAGAACACTGTCACAGTACAAACCAGATGCTTTCTGAAAATTTAGAACACAACAGCCAATGACGTTGCGAGATTCTGGAAATAAATAGCACTGGAAGCCCCTGAATCCGACTAATGGTGTTGTATTCTGTGAATGGAGCAATGGTATTGCAAGATGTTGTTGCCTTCACCACCGAAGGTGGACGGAGGTTACATTTTCACACCTGTCTGTTTGTCTGTAAGCAGGATATCTCAAAAAGTTGTGGACTGATTTTGTCTGAAATTTGGTGGACAGGTTGGGTGTATGACGAGGTGAATTGATTTAGATGTTGGTGAAGATACAGATCTGGATGGTGGAATTTTCTAAATGATTCTTCATTGAGTGATTGAGCAAAAAACGATATCTTGCGCAATATCTCAAAAAAATAATTTTTTGTATACATAGTTGAGGCTCATGGAAAGCTCGTACATTGAATGGATCAGGACATAACAGACAAAAGGAACAGTAGAGAGGGGAGTGGCAGAAGGGCAAACTCTGTCTTGAACAGCGGATTTGAAGACCAAGATAGAGGGGTAGTTGGACAAACAATGGGGGTGGGGGTCAGGAAAGGACAAGATGGTCACAGGAGGGAGACACTGGAAGTTTGGAAGGGGAAGGAGTTTGGGTGGTAAGAGGTGTGCGGTTAATGATAGAAGAAAAGATCATGGTTTTGGATTGGGGACCGTCTGAGCTGTCTTGAAGACCTGGAGGGAAGAATGAGATTGAAGAGGATGTGGAAGTTGGCAATGATGCAAACCAGCAGACAGGTGGGGAAAAAAAATGAGGAACGAATGACTGGAGGTGAGCTACACTGACTACAGAAGTTAAACTACGAAAAGGGAAGATCTCAATATTTTATGCCATTTTGGGTAAAGGAGCCAGGGGAGATGTTTTCCAGGTACAGAGACCCAATAGCGTGGACGTGTGCTTGCACAACGGGAAGGGCTCATTAATTTGTTTGTATCTTCTTCAAGACTATTGATGAAGGCAAGCTGTTAAAATTTCCCATCGTCGCTAGCGTCCTTCCACACTCTTCAACAATGGATTTCATCTTGACATTTTAAACTTCCTTTTTTGTAATACAAGGTCAGCACTCATGTGAAAGAGCCTGAAGAAAACAGCATGGTCGGCTAGTATGAAAGATGTAGTTACTCTATCGACTTCGTCTTTGATCAAGTTCATAAAACGCCTTCTAAACGGGGGTAAAGATATGGTTCGGCAAGTAAATTTTCCCAAGATTTGCCCAGCCAGGCAAGTGAATAGAAAATGAGAGAAGTAACAGTCGAGCCCTGCATTAACATTGTGTTTCCATCAAAAATGAAACTTGGGAACAGATCACTTGTATGTGAGTACACTACCAACTAGGCCTTCAGATTACATTTTGGCTTTTTTTGTTATCTCACCCCCCCCCCTCCCAATTTTTAGGTCATCTCTTTGAGCATGACCTAATAATATTGGTGTTGAGAGGAGAGGTGACGATCCGTCCGTCCGTCCGTCCGTTCACAATGAAGTTGAAGCGGGAGATCTGGTCATTAGTGATCCTGATAGAGGTCGATGAGACGTACACGATGGTATGACTTTCAAGGTCACCGAAGGTCAAGGTCAAGGTCACGAGGCCTTTGAAGTTGCGAAAATGACGATTTTCAAATTCTATCTCCTCCGCCATTTCTCAAGCGATCTTGAATTTAATTGTGGCATATGAATCTATGGGACAATATCTAAATTTTGATCGGGCCGGATTTTCGATATTCGCTTTCGTTTTCGTGTCACGTGACTTCAAAGTTGGCAAAAAATGCGAAAATGACGATTTTCATGCGAAAATGACGATTTTCAAAATCTATCTCCTCCGCCATTTCTCAAGCGATCTTGAATTTGATTGTGGCATATGAATCTATGGGACAATATCTAAATTTTGTCAGGCCGGATTTTCGATATTCGCTTTCGTTTTCGCGTCACGTGACTTCAAAGTTTGCAAAAACTGCCCTACTTCAGAGGCCTATATATTTTCTCGCAGAGATGACCGTCACTCCCGCACGGGGGTAATTTTTTTTTATTTCAGCAGAGAGTGGAAGAACTCCGACCCCCACGCCCTCCCAACCCCTCTACGTTGTACTCTATCCTTGCCCCTTCCCCCCACTCACCCCATCCCCCTTTTCCTCAGTCACTGCGCTCGCTCGTAATATGCCCCAATTCACGTAATATCAAGGCCCACCGACTATACTGTCTTACCACCCTGAGCGTTCATCAAGCTCACCTTTTAACAAAATGAGTGAATGCATTGTGACTGCAAGAAGTGCTGGTGAAAGTATGGCAACAATATTCAGTTGTGCTCACTTCTCCTCCCCCACGTCTTGACCCCATCTTCTATAACTCATCCCTTCCCTTTCTCTTTGTGCTTGTGCCATTTGATGCTTTCGAAAGATGTAAACATTGAACCTTTTATGCCACTTCACAGCTGGTGAGCTTACTGCTGATTGGAATTGCTGGATGGGGAAAAGGTTATGGTGTTGTGTCCAGCATCTCTGTCATCGGAGGGATCATCGGGGTTGGTGTATTCCTCTTCTTCATCGCTCTTGTTGGTTTTATTGGAGCCTCCAAGCATCATCAAGTTCTCCTTTTTTTCGTATCCTGCTCGGCTAAGTTTACTTTTGTGTCTGCTTCGTGAAAAGGAAAAGAACTACGTGGTCAATCAGATTTATTACAGTTGAAGCAAAGCATTCTGGTTAGATCCCTTGTGGAGTGCAGTAGAGTTGAGTCCTGCTCTAGCTGTGGACACAACTTCGTTGGTATTCCTTAACGATTGAACTTCAGTACATGGTTGTGCTTTTCCTCCTTTTCATCATTCAACTCTGCATTTCTTTCTATTGTCTTGGCATGAATAGAGAGAGCCAGGTAAGAATTGTTTAAAAAGGATGTTTTTATTTTTATTTTTTAACATTAATTTTCAGAATTTATATTGTTTCTCAGATTTCTTCTCCCTTATCCACCTTAAAGTCGCGGCAGTAGGGGTTAAATTTTTGAATGTCTACAGACAGTGTAAAGGTACGATTACAGGAATGCTAGTTTATTGACAGATTTGAACTGTAGTAAAATAAAGAAGAATAAACTAAAAACTATCTTTCGTGACATTATTCCTGGAGATGGAGCCGAGTACAATGTAAAACTATGCAAGTGCCCATCTCCTACATCACCGCATGCATCATAGGCTCTTCTTTAAGGATTCCATTTAAAATCGCTCACAGTGAAAATACGGACACAAGTGCTTTCTTATTTGAGGTGACTTTTGAACGTGCTTGCACTTGAATATATTTAACCATATGCTCATTTAAGGAAACCATGTTGCATTATGCTTGGGAGCGAATGGACAATGACACAAAAACAGACGTGCAAAACAACCTCAAGTGCTGTGGGTTTTTCCAAAAAGAAACCTATGATTGTCCGAAGGTGAGTGTTTTTACTTTTTCTATATCCTCTTTTCTTACTTCGCTATATTATTAATCATCCTCTCGGTTTTACTCATTTGGTTCCTGTATAAATCATAATTCCAGAATATTCTTCTTCTGTTTTATGAGGGGGGGTGGGGGGGAGGGGGAGTTGGATCTGTCTGACTTTGACTTATCTGGATAAAAATGCTTTGGTTGTATTTGTTTGAAAAACATTTATAACACAATTCCTGAACTGAGGATCTCAAGTCCTGCATGCACGCTGGCTTTTACCTAAAATTTTGACTTGTCATCATCGGTATCACGTCTCAACTAAATAGGGGCTTCAATGTGTTTGTTCAACAGCTACATTGTGTGTCGGGGGCTGGAAGGATGGCTTTAGATGTACTCGTCTCTAAGCAATCTAGCCTGGGTTTGAATTCTGACCCAGCTTTAAACTGTCATCCTGGTGTTTCATGAGCAAAGTGATTCATCAATGTGTGTGCCATCCTTCAGATTGATGATAAACTTGGCATCACATCTGCCGGCATTAGTTGGTGGACGCTAAAAATCTCACGGTGTCCTTTGCGAAGAGTAGGCGAACACCCTGGACAAATTCAACATTCCTGCCCGAACCGCAGGGAGCACGGCATCAGCAGCACAGCCGCACTCCCAGCAATGATGCAAGCCAGCAGCCACAGACGATTTAAAGAAAACAAACAAACAACATATGACAGAGTAGAGGGTTATCAGATAACACAAATCACTGCAGAAGTCGAGTACATGTTGTGGGTACAGTGTTGGACTGTAGTTGTGGGTTCAAATCTTGCTGTAGGAAGCAGTATTGAGGTTTTTGTTTACATAGCTTCCATGAGGATCCATTTTGAAGAAGAAAAAAAACGAGAATTTTCTCCATCTTTTGACATTCCAAAGCATTTGCCCATTGTTTTGTTGATAAGAGAGCTTGAGATGAGAGCATGTTCTGGGTGAAAGCCAAATTGATGGTTCTGGATAGAGAGTGGGGAAAATAGAAATGTTCTGATTACCCTCACCAAAGGAAAGGGTATTGCATTTGGGTCTGTCTGTCTGTCTGTCTGTCTGTCTGTCTGTCTGTTGTCTGTCTGTCTGTCTGTCTTGTCTGTCTGTCTGTCTGTCTGTCTGTCTGTCTGTCTGTTCTTTTGTTTGTTTCTTTGTTTGTCCGCACAGAACTTTCGTGTTTTTCTCCCAACCATTGTCGGATTGAGCCAAAATTTTCACCATAGGTGCGACTACTCATGTAGAATTTTTTTTAATTATGACATCATAGGTCACGTGGTGTGGCAGCCATGCTGGAAAAACGGGAAAACTTTGGGCCTCTATCTCTGAAACCGCACCAAGGAAAAAAATTGAAACTTGGCACATTGCAAGTACTCATGGGGAATGTGTTTTTTTGATGACGTTGTCAGTGCCTTCGTTATGACGTCATTGCATATGTAGAATGCCACATCTGATCAGCATGAAAATTTTTGAGGGTCATCTTGGGATAAAATGGTCCACAGAAAAAAATTTGATGATGTCATTGGTCACGTGATTCGGCAGACATATTGTTAAAACAAAATAAAAATATAAACCTTCAAAAATCTCTGAAATGGCTGAACAGATCGAGGCGAAACTTTACACGTATAACTGCCTATCCATGAGGAACAAAAGGTTCACACATATGATGTCATAGGTAACATGGTTTGGCAGCCATATTGAATTTACCCTAAAACCTACAAAGAAAAAATCTCCAGAATGGCTGGACAGATTGAGGGGAAACGTCACACAAATGCTCCCCAAGCCTTGGGTATACAAGTTTGTGAAGGAATAAATGATAGGTCACATGATTTGGCAGCCATATTGGATTGAAGAAAAATATTAAATAATATTTTCTCTGGAACTGCTTCATCAATCGACATGAAACATCATTTTTATGATCTAGTAGTGATGGGGAATGGTGATGGGGTAGTGATACATGTTTTAAATTTAAACTTGATCGGATGCATTTTCTGGCATCCACAATTATTTGATTTTTGTATGGGTTCTTTTTGTTGTTTTTTTTTAATTTAATTTTTATTTTATTTTAATAAGGCTCACTTGGCTGTTCCTGGATGGGTTTGGGGTAGAAGAGTAGCAGCTGAAATGTGAACTCTATCCAGGTTCCTCCTGATGACATCATTTTTGCTTTGTTCTTGTTTGGGTTCTTCTGGTTACTCCAATGCAGGACTGTACCTATTTGGTCTTCCATTTTATTTGAATTGAATTAATTTTAATCCCATTCTAAATTCAATTGAATAATAAAACGTTACGGGTCAGTGTCAGGTGTCCAATCAAAGCGGGATGTCTTGGTACTCGGTCATCACTGCCAGCAGTTATAAAGTGGCAGTTCTAATTATGTCTTTTATTAATTACGTAAAACGCCACACAAACACCACACAAAAGTAGTCCTGGCTGCAATCTCTGATTGCTCTTTTCTTGTAACCTCCGCCACTGAAGGTGAAAGAGGTTATGTTTTCACCCCTTTCTGTCTGTTTATGAACAGGATATCTCAGAAATTTTGTGGACAGGTTCGGTGTGTGACAAGGATGAACTGATTAGATTTTGGTGAAGATCCGGATCTGGATCCGATGACTAGAATTTTTCAGTGATTCTTCACCATTGAGAGAAACGGCGAAACTGAGATTTAGCACGATATCTCAACAAGTTGTCGATGGATTCGGATGAAACTTGGTGGACATGTTGGGTGTGTGACAAGGAAGAATTCGTTCGATTTTGCTGAAGATCCGGATCCGACTATTAGAATTTTTTTAAGTGATTCTTCACCATTGAGAGATAGGGCCAAAATGATAGTGTACTGCATGGCATGATATTTCATTAATGTATTGGGCCTGATATGTTCTCGTGGATCAGGCATTACGTGGCGGAGGTATGCGCTCTACCGAGTGCCCTTCTAGTTTGTTTTCTAATGATACTTTGGGAAGCAGGCTCACAGGTCTGTAGTTAAATGGATCGGCAATTTTATTTCCTTTTAATACATATATATTTTTCTTAAATTTATTAACCTTGCCCATTCTTTTCTTGAGGAACAGGAGTTGTAATCATTCTCTTTTGCCATGCCTGTTCCTAAAGTGATGGGAGAGGTGATTGTGATTGGTCTGTCAGTGAGTGTGTGTGCGTCCGCACACAGACATACTTTCACATCGATCATTGATTCTCATATGCTGTAAGCTATATACTCTGGCGAAGGTCTACATTGTTAAATGCTCATGGTCTTTCCTTTTTTTTTTGTGAATTGGCATTTTGTTGGTATTCTTCCATGCAGCCTGTGCTATATTTTCCAACCATGATTCGTTTTCCACATTAAATTTAGTGAAAGGTTAGCAAGCAATCCATGTGTCCAGGCATCGCAAGACAAATGCCTGAGACGGGCAAACAAGTGGGCCATTGGTCCTGGCTTCACTTCTGTCACCTGTAGCTCCCATAAATGGACCTTTTTTAAAAAATTCTTTGTTTGTTTGTTTTTGATCACTAATGGCATTGTATCTACAACTGGCTGGTTATATTGTGTCAACAGCCACCTCAATTGTATGTTTTATGTAGAAGCAATGAGACTGTATTTTCCTTGGAGCAAAAATGGAGAGGCTTGCCTTTTATACTCAAGAATTTTCTTAATTTAGTGGTGCATGGACTATATGCCAATGTTATGTTTGTTTGTGTGCCAGGTGTGCAGTACTCAGCAGTGTTTAGACTGTGGAGACCTAATGCTGCAGCATGCAGCCGAGGTACTGCACGTGTGTGGAGGAGTGGGACTGTTCTTCAGCTTTACGGAGGTTGTTGGAAACTTTATTAATTCGCATTCTTCCGCAAACTTGCATGATGATTGTTCACATTTTGTGTGAACTTTTGTTTATAATTTGCGTTGTATATATGTATGTGTGTGTGTATATATATATATATATATTTTTTTTTTTTAAGGTAGTGACAGGGTGACAGTGTGGCTGCAGTTGCACAAAAAAAAAGCAAGGGAATATGGGGAAAGGAAACGGTAATCTGTAAGTAAGGGAGTATGGCTATTTGGGGTAGATAAGATTATGGATAGGTATGGGGGATCAGTACAAAGTAGTGTACCGCCTGCTTTTAGCCTTTGGGGGAATAGCGATTGAACTGCCTCTAGAAGGCTGTTCCACAAATAGGAGGAACAAAAGGGTGCAGGTGGGTGGAAATCCTGGGTTTTTGGAGTTTAACTGGGAGGAGCTTTCTGGATGAATGTGTGTGATCTGGAAGAACAGGTGGAAGTCAGAGGGATGAGAGAGCAGACGGGGCTAGACTGGAGGAGAGGGCATTTAAAAATAAACTAGGAGGTGATGCTCCATGTCCCCCGCCTTTTCGGTAGTATGAGGAACAGATCTGTTTAATATGAAAGCTAAATCTTGAATGGTTTTTGAAATATCGCGTATACAAGCCAAGTTACTGAGATGGTTTCCATGGCAACAATATTCGGCTAATCACATTGAGATGATGTCATGAGGAATAGATATCTGCAATGTGAAAGCTAAATGTTCAACAGTTTCTGAAATATCGCAAACACAAAAGTACATGGACAGTTGATCAGTCGGTTGGATGGAGCTCATTTTAATATCCCCGTCTCCTACCTTGTTGGAGGGGCAAGGGACGAAAAGAATGATGCAGGCCTTTCCCTGTCTGATGCAAAAGCAGCAAGAAAAGAGGGAATTATGTAGTAACCAAAAAAAGTGTTAAACAAATCAAAATATATTTTAGATTTAAAGTAGCCACCCTTTGCCTTGACAGCTTTGCACACTTTTGGCATTCTCTCAA
>CM068958.1:140884715-140897047 GCA_035128595.1 Eptatretus atami
GGGGGTGTCAACGCCGGCCTGCCCCATTACTACCCTGAGTTTGTTGCAGTGCACTCTTCCTTGCAGATGGTGTCTGCACATGTTCGTCCTGGGCATAGATTCCTTAACGCTACATCTAACCCACCTGCTTCAGCTCATCTTGGCCCATGTGCGTTCCGGGAAAAAATTTCCACTCGCTCTTAATTTAGAGAGAACGGGCGGTTCGCTTCCGCACCCCTGGTCTGAATCTGAATCTCTACGAGCGAGGTTGACCCACTCCTGACAACCATTTTTGTGGGGCCGGGTTCGTGGCGAGCATGCTGCTAGCAGGAGCAGTAGAGCGGCCTCCACCCGAACAACCCGAATTATAGTCAAACTCCGACCGACGGTCCCTTATCGGACGAAGAATCGCATCAGTCGCCACGTCGGGATAGTGTTAATTTGCCAATTTCAATATACCCTAATACCCAGCGTCCAAACTACGGGGAAATCACCCGCGACGATCTGCCACCGGCGCCGTTACCGTAGCCAAGATCCGGGTCTACCCCAAGCGAGCAGACCAGAATCCGCCCGATTACGGCAGCATACGAGCCTCCTAATTCCCTTCGCAGCACGCAAACCACATTATAGATAGACAAGACGAGCTGGAATATTCAACAAATGATTTATTTACAATAATGGGCAAAAAAACTGAAAGAAGACAAAGACGATTACAACCGAAACTATTCCAAGATAACAATAACGCAAAAGCACTTAACGATTACTACTTTTAGAGACGGCCCACACTCAACACACACCCAAAGAAATGGACCCCGTGGGTCTTTATACTATATATATTTATTTTTTTTTGTGTGTGGTGTGGTATATTAATATTAAATATATTGTTGTGGTTCTTCCACCGCGCCGCGGCGGCGACCGCGGGTTAGCAAGCGCGGGCCGCACCGCCACCACGGACCCAACCCAGTCGCAGCTATTTCGGAGCAACGCCGAATCCAGCTACGGGTGGTTTTGAACCACACCGTACAGCCAACTTCTGCTGGCCACGCTTGCGACAGGGCGGGGTGGACAATACAGGGCAGGTCGAGACCGGAGACTACGGCACAACAACCGGCTGAACACAACCCGCAACTAGAGGATTTTGGTGCGAGCGCATGCGCAAACTGCCACCACGAGTTTCCCGTGGTGGTTCGCTCACGCGCAGAAACGAACGACGAGTTTCGGGGGTCGTGTCGCTTGTAGCAAACGCAGCACGAGTTCCGGGGTCGTTCGCGCACGCGCAAACGCCCACGAGTTCCCTGATCGTGGTGCGTTCGCGCACGCGCCAGACACGAACGAGCGAGTTTCGGGGGGTCGTTCGCGCATGTGCCAACGCAGGATGAGTGCCGGGGGTCGTTCTCGCGATGCGGGCAAACGCACCGACGAGTTCCCGTGGTCGTCCCCGACGCGCAGAAAGAACGACGAGTTTCGGGGTCGTTCGCGCATGTGCAAAACGCAGGACGAGTTCCGGGCGGTCGTCGGCGCCTGCGCAAACGCACCACGAGTTCCCGGGGTCGTGTCGCGAATGCGCAAGGACGAACGCAACGAGTTCGGGGGTCGTTGCGAATGTGCAGAATGCAGGACGAGTTCGGGGGTCGTTCGCGCATGCGCAAAAACCACCACGAGTCCCGTGGCGTTCAGCGCACGCGCGAACGAACGACGAGTTTCGGGGTCGTTCTTTGCGGATGTGCAAACGCAAGGACGAGCTTCGGGGTCGCCATTCGCGCAATGCACGCAAACGACCACGAGTTCCGTGGTCGTCTCGCGCACGCGCAGAACGAGACGGACGAGTTTTCGGGGGTCGTTCGCGCAATGGCAAAACGCAGCACAAGAGTTCCGGGGGGTCGTATCGCGCATGCGCAACGCCAGCACGGAGTTCCCGGGGTCGTTCGCGTGTCAACGCGCAGAACGAACGACGAGTTTCGGGGAGTCGTTCGCGCTGGTGCAAAACGCAGCACGTAGTTCCGGGGGCGTTCGCGGCTCATGGCAAACGCACCACGAGTTCCCGGGGTCGTTCGCGCATGCGCAGAACGAACGACGAGTTTCGGGGGTCGTGTCGCGCTGTGCAAAACCGCAGGACGAGTTCCCGGGGGTCGCTTCGCGCGACTGCGCAAACGCAGCCACGAGTTCCGGTGTCGGTTCGCGCACGGCGAGAACGAACGACGAGTTTCGGGGGCGTTTCGCGCATGTGCATAACGCAGGACGAGACTTCGGAGGTCGTTCGCGCATGCGCAAACGCACCACGAGTTTCCCGTGGTCGTTCTGCGCACGCGCAGAACGACACGAGTTTCGGGGCTTCGTTCGCGCACCTGTGCAAACGCAGCACGGTTCCGGGCCGGTCGTTCTGCGGCGATGCGAAACGCAGCACGAGGTGGTCCGGGTCGTTACGCGGCCGCGCATGAACGAACGACGAGTATTCGGGGGTCGTTCGCGCAATGTGCAAAACCGCAGCACGAGTTCCGGTGGTCGTTCAGCGCGAATGCGCAAGACGCACAACGAGTTGCCCGGGTCTTGCGCCCATGCGCAGAACGACGCAGTTTCGCGGGTCGTTCGGCGCCATGTGCAAAACGCAAGGATCGAGTTCGGGGGTCGTCGCGCATTGCGCACACGACCAGACTGTTCCCGGTGGTGATTCGCGCAACGCGCAGAACGAACGAACAGTTTCGGGGGTCGTTCGCGCAATGTGCAAAACGCAGGACGAGTTCCGGGGTGTTCGGCGATGCGCAAACGCACCACGAGTTCCGTGTCGTTCGCGGCACGCGCAAGACAGGACGACGAGTTTCCGGTCGGTCGTGGTCGGCGCGAGGTGCAAAGTCAGCACGGGAGTTCCGTGGGCGGGTCTGTTGCGCGCATGCTGGCAATACGCCACCACGAGGTTCCCGGGTGTCGTTTCTGGCGCTGATGGCGTGCAGAGACGAACTCGACGAGTTTGCGGGGGGTCGTGCGGCCGGGCTGATGGCCAATAACGCGAGACTGAGTTCGCGCGGTGTGTTTCGCGCGATGCGGCAACGCACTCATCGAGGTTCCCGGTGGTCGTTGCGCGCGACGCCGAAGAGTAGAACGACGAGTTGTGGGGGTCGTTCTGGCATGTGGCAAACGCAGGGATCGAGGTGCCGGCGTGTCAGTTCGCGCATGCGGGCAACTGGCATCGCCACGGTTCCGTGGTCGTCGCGCACGACGCAGAACGAACGACGGTTTCGGGCGGTCGTTCGCGGCATGGTGCAAACGCAGGCACGAGTTCCGGGTGTCGTTCGCCGCATGCGCAAACGCACCACGAGTTCCCCTGGTCGTTCAGCGCAACGCGCAAGAACGAACGACGAGTTTCCGCTGGTCGTTCGCCCCGCATGTTTCAAACGCAGACGAGTTCTGCGAGGTGTTCGCGCCATGCGCAAACGCACCACGAGTTCCCGTGGTCGTTGTCGCGCACACGCAGGAAACGAACGCACGATATTTCGGGGGTCGTTCGCCGCCATGTGCCAAAATGCAGCGCACACGAGTTTCCGGGCGAGGTCGATTTCGGCCTGCGCAAACGCACCATCGATTTCCCCGTAGGTCGTTGCGCCTTGCCGCAGACACGAACGACGAGTTTCGGGGTTTCGGTCGGCGCATGTGCAAAACGCAGGACGAGTTCCAGGGCGGTCGTTCGGCATGCGCAACGCACACGAGGTTCCCAAGTGGTCCTGCGTTCGCGCACACGCAGACATCCTGAACAGCGACGTTTCGGGCGGTCGTTCTGCGCATGTGAATCGGGACTAGTTGCCGGGGGCTCGTTCTCGCATGCGCACGCGACCACGAGTTCCCGTGGTCGTTCAGCACGCGCAGAGCGAACGACTGTTTCGGGGGTCGTTCCCGCATGTGCAAAAGCAGGACGAGTTTCGGGGTCGTTCGCGCATGCGCAAACGCACCACCGAGTTCCCGATGGTCGTTCGCGGCGACGCGCAGACGAACCGAGTTTCGGCAGGGTCGTTCGAGCATGTGCAAAACGTGGACGAGTTCCGGGGGTCGTTCGCGCATGCAAACGCACACGACGCTTCCGTGGATCGTTCGGCACGCGCAAACCGACGTACGAGTTTCGGGGGTCGTCCGGCATGTGCAAACGCGGAAAGTTCCGGGGGCGTTCGGCCCATGCGGCAAATCGCACACGGTTCCCGGGTTCGTTCGGCATGCGCAGAACGAACGACAGTTCGGGGGTCGTTCCGCGGCATGTGCAAAACGCAGGACGAGTTCCGGGGCGTCGTTCGCGCATGCGCAACGCCACGAGTTCCGTGGTCGTTCGGCGCCGCGTAGACGAACGACGAGTTTCGGGGGTCGTTCGCGGATGTGCAAAACGCAGACGAGTTCGGGTGTCTGTTCGCGCGATGCGCATAACGCACCACGAGTTCCGTCGGTGTCGGCGACGCGCAGAACGGGAACGACGAGTTTCTGGGGGGTCGTTCGCGCTGTGCAAACGCACACGAGTTCCGTGGTGTTTCGCTGAACGCGCAGACGACGACGAAGTTTCGGGACGATTCGCGATGTGCAAGACGCAGGACCGTTTCCTGGGGGTCGTTCGGCGCATGCGCAAACGCACCACGAGGTTCCCGTTGGGTCGTTGCGCAGCGCGCAGAACGAACGCGGTTTCGGGGGTCGTTCGTGCGCATGTGCTAAACGCAGGACGATTCCGGGTCGTTAGCCCAAATGCGCAACGCACCACGTTCCGTGGTCGTTTCGCGCACGCGCAGAACGAACGCGAGTTTCGTCGGGGTACGTTTTCGCCGCATGTGCAAACGCCAGAGTTCTGGGGTCGTTCGCGCGTGCGACAACGCACCGAGTTCCCGTGGTCGTATCGCGCTACGCGCAGAACGAACGACGAGTTTCGGGTGGTCGTTCGCGCATGTTTCAAAACGCAGGCACGGTTCTGGGTCGTATCGGCATGCCGCTAACGCACCACTGAGTTTCCCGTGAGTCGTTCGCGCACACGCAGAACGAATGACGATTTTGGGGGCGTTCGCGCATGGTGCAAAATGGCAGACGAGTTCGGGGTCGTTCTCCGTGGCAGAACGCACCACGACGTCCGTGGTCGTTCCGACAGCGCAGAAACGGAACGAGGTTTCGGGGCGGTCGTGTGCGCATGTGCAAACCAGCAGGACGAGTTCCGGGTCGTTCGCGCAGCGCAAACGCACCACGAGTTCCCTTGGTTATTCGCGCAACGCGCAGAAACGACGACGAGTTTCGGGGGTCGTTCCGATGTGCCAAACGCAGGACGGTTTAGGGGTACGTTCGCGAATTGCGCAAACGCGACCACGAGGTTCCGTGGTAGTCTTTCGCGCAGCGCATAAACGAACGAGGATTTCGGGGTCGGTTTTCCATCGCGCAATGCGATGCAAAAGCGCAGCACGAAGTTCCGGGGGTCGTTCGCCGACAATCGCGCAAAGCACCCTATTTCCCAGGCGTCGTTCGCGCCGCGCAGAACGAAACGCGAGTTCGGGTCGTTCGCGCATTTGCAAACGCGGACTGTCCGGGGGGGTCGTCGCCGCATGCGCAAACGCACCCACGAGTTCCCGGGGTCGTTCGGCATTCGCGCGAACGAAGGACGAGTTTCGGGGTGTCTTCGCGCACTGTGCAAAACGCAGGACGACCGTTCCCCCCGAGAGCCACACCGCGACTCCAGTTCCGCGCCAACATGAGCCGCAAACGCGACCACGAGTTCCCGTTCGGTTCGTTCGCGCACACGCAGAACGAACGACGAGTTTCGGAGGTCGGTTCGCGCATGTGCAAAACGCAAGACTCATTTTCGGGGTCTTTTCGCATGCGAAAGCACCACTAGTTCCGTGGGTCGTTCGCGCACGCGGCAGACGAACGACGGTTTCGGGGGTCGTTTCCCGCGATGGAAACGCAGGACGAGTTTGGGGTCGTATCGCGCATGCGCAAACGCACCACGAAGTTCATCGTGGTCGTGGCGCGCACGCGCAGAACCGAACCCACGAGTTTGTCGGGGGTGTTCGCGCATGTGCAAAGCAGCACGAGTTCCGGGGGTCGTTCGCGCCAATGCGCAACGCACCACTAGTTCCCGGGGTTCGTTCGCGCTACGCGCAGAACGAACGGAAGTTTCGGGGTCTCGTATCGGCATTTTGCAAAAGCGGACGAGTTACGTCGGTCGCGCCATGCGCAAACGCACCCGAGTGTCCCGTTGGTCGTTCGCCGACCGCGCCAGGAACGAACGACGAGGTTTCTGGGGGTCGTTCGACGCGATGTGCAACATCGCACCACGAGTTCCCCAGTAGGTCGTTCGCGCAATGCGCAAGACGCACCACGAAGTTCCACCGTTGGTACGTCCTCCGCGCCACGCGCCAGACGAACGACGAGTTTCGGGTGGTTTCGCGATGTTCAAAATGTAGACCAGGACGCAGTTCCGGGGGGCGTTCGCGCATGCGCAAACGCACCACGAGTTCCCGTGTCGTTCGCGCACCGCGACGACGCGGTTCGGGGGGTGCGTTCGCGCATGTGCAAACGGGACGATTCCCGGGGGTCCGTCCGCGCATGCGCAGCGCACACGAGTTCCCGTGGTGTTCCGCGCATGCGCGCAGAAACGAACGACGAGTTATCGGGGGTCGTTTCTTGCGCATGTGGCAAACGCACCACGAGTTCCGTGGTGTTTCGCGCATGCGCCAAACGCACACGAGTTCCGTGGGTTTCGGCGCGACGCGCAGAACGAACGACGAGTTTCGGGGGGGTCGTTCGCGCGATGTTCAAAACGCAGGACGAGTTCCGGGTCGTTGCGCATGCGCAAACGCGACCCACGACGTCCGTGGTCGTTCGCGCACGACGCCCAGAGCGAGAGACGAGTTTCTGGGGGTCGTTCGCGCGATGTGCAAAACGCGAGGGACGAGTTCCGGGGTCGTTCGCGATGCGCAAACGACCACCGAGTTCCCGTGGTCGTTGGGCGCGCACGCCGGAACGAACGCGGGTTTCGGGGGTCGCTTCGCGCATGTGCAAACGCCGAACGAGTTCGGGGGTCGTTCGCGCATGGGCAAAACGCACACACGAGTCTCCATTGGTAGTATCGCGCAGCGCAGAACGACGACGAGTTTCGGGGGGTGTTCGCGCATGTGCCAAACGAGGACTGTTTCGGGGTCGTTTCGCGCATGGCGCAAACGCACCACGATTTCCCAGTGGTCGTTCGCGCCGCGCGCGAACGCGAGTTTGGGGTCGTTCGGCATGTGCAAAGCAGCCACGAGGTTCCGGGGGTCGTTCGGATGCGCAAACGCACACTAGTTTCGGGGTCGTTCGCGCACGCGCAGAGCCAGACGACGAAGTTACGGGGTCGTTCGCGCATTTGCAAAACGCAGGGACGGTTCCGGGCGGTCGGTCGGGCATATGCGCAACGCACCACGAGTTCCCGGGGTAGCGTTGCGCAGCGCGACGAAGGACGAGTTTCGGGGGTCGATTCAAGACGCATGTGCAAAACGCAGGACGAGTTCCGGGGATCGTTCGCGGTGCGCGAAACGGCACCACGAGTTCCCGTGGTCGTTCGCGCAGCCCCGCCAACGAACGACGAGTCGGGGGTCGTTCGACGCATGCTGCAAAACGCAGGACGAGTCCGGAGGGTCGTTTCCTGCGATGCGGAAACCACCACGAGTTCCGCGTGGTCGTTCGCGCACGCGCAGAACGAATCGCGTCCATACCGCGGAAAACGAGCCCGAAAACATAGCTTCCAATCAAACTACGGCAAAAAGTTGTAACGACTCGAAGCGGGCAAAGCAGAAGCCAGCACAGGCCCAACTTAAACCCACAGCGGGGGGGTGTAAACTGCCAGCGCATAGTAATAGCAAAAACAAGCCGACCAGAGACGAGCATACCACAGGGGAAACTCGGTGTCGAATCATGAAATGAGACTGCAAACGCACTAACACGAGTTCCAAGATATGGTCGTTGCCATGGTCGCAACACGCGCCTCGAACGAACGACGTGATTGTCGTTGGGGTCGACTAGGTATCGCGCATGTGCATCAAGCTGATACCCGGACAGTTCGCGGGGGTCGTTTGCGCGCTGCCTGCCAAAACCGCAATCACCAAACGAGTCTGCCCGTGGTCTGTTCGCGTACGCGCAGAAAAATCGACATATGGTTTCGGGGGCGAGATCATGTATGACGCGCCAAGTGTGCAACGCATAGAAACGAGTTCACCAGGGAGTTCGTGTAGTCCGCGCCAGATAGCGCTATCAAACGCCACCACGAAAGTTCAGGCCTGCTTGTCCGTATGCTCGGACGGATAACAGCAGCAGACATAACGGCTTTAAAGTCAGGAGAAACGGACGAAAGAATAATTCATAGGGGGGTGCGTTGGCATAACACCGCTGTGCAACGCGCGAGTTCGGGGATGATACAGCTGAACTCGATCGCGCTGACAAAGAGAGGGCATGACTGCAACGCACCACGGTTCCGCGCGCAGGGGTTGGTCTGATTGGTTCTGCGCTTCCAGGCGGACGCGCATAAGCCGAGACGATCAGTTGCAGAAGAAAACAAAACAAAAAAAGATTAGTTCGCACTGGTGACGGGCATTCTGGCGATAACTTCATACGAGCCACAAAGATTCCTTTGTTGTCGCTAACAATTTCTCTTAGGCGGAGACACATGCAAAAGTGTCAGAACAACGGCAAGGGCTCCGACACCTCACCTAAGTCTTTCCCTTGCGTGTCTCCTCGGCTACCTCCGATGCTAAAAGCTCCAACTCTACACTGAAAAGGACGCATAGTTGTCGTCAATATCTTTAGCGTTTCGTGCCACTACACGAGTATTTTCCAAACTCACTAACAGGGCAAATTAGTGGCAGAATACATTCCACAATGTACGTTCTTTCTCTCATTCTCAACCAACATACTCACACTAGACACATTGGATATATCGCCACCTCCTCACTTATCTATTCCTTGCCTGACTCCTTACTGCTCATATTGCCACCCTTTTAACCTATATTTCTTTACTGCATCAAAATTTTAGATTGTCTTTCTCCCACTACAATTTCCAAACCGTAACTCACTAATTATAAGCACCGACTAGTTTTACTTCATAATTTTTGCCTTTTCCTCACAAATACTCCCAATTATCTAATTACTAAGTTAAGTGCTCTCAACTCACCACTACCCACTACATAGATCATTACAATGTGCTCATTATGAATGTAAACGGCATCCGTCTCCAACTTTTTGTCGTTAAATCCCTGATCCCCACGAGAGACGCGAGCTGATCCGGCACCGCCAAATCGTGCACATAACTACTCATCGAACGACATCCCTGATCACCCTCGTGTGAAAGATTGGCCAAACACCTCTCCCCACCAATCCCCACAAAATGTGAATAACTTGTCCCTTAAGAATAATGCATCCCACAAAACAAAGGCTGAAGAGTTTCAGTTAGCATCCACCAACTGCTAATGTATAGCCCACCCAATTGCATCCCGTGGATGGCTCTACTGAAACGAAGACCAAGAAGAACCCGAAGAAAAAGGACCAAGCGGGTCACAATGATAGATTCTGTTTAGCCCTACCCGCAACCTTCAACCATCCGCTAGGCAAGACCTACAGAAAAAAAATCGCAAGAATCACTATCTCCAAGATATAATGAAAGAAAATAGAGAGGTTAAAAAGATGAAAAAAGAAAAACCAAATCTAAAATGAATACGACAATGTGAAAAAAATTAATAACTAGAATTATTAAAAAAAATTTAATAAAAATGTGCCAAAAAAAAAAAAATAATAAAAATTTTAAATAAACAAATAAAAATATAAGAATGTGAAAAAAAAAATTTGAAAGTAAAGCAATAAAAACGAATTCTGTAGAATACCGCAGATAATTCAGCAGTAATCCCCCAGCTAACTAGTTATTAATGGCAAGTGTATCTGAAATTAACACCTGATAAAACCTGAAGACCAAACATACCCTAAATAACGCAGCACATATCGGACAAACAACGTTTTAACCTTGTAAAGCAAAATGCATCGACATCCCGCCCCAAAAACCACAGCAACACACACACAACCACACAACACACACACACACACACACACACACACACACACACACACACACACACACACTGGCAAAGAGCCCGATTCTTCCTAACTTAAAATACTTGCATATCATTTACCTGAATATAATATCTCTTCTCACTCAATTTTTCCAAGCAAAATGTGCCGAATCAACCCCCTCCCCCAACCCCCAACCTCACCTCTCCTCCTCCTTCTCCCTGCACACTCCTTTATCACAAAACCCCCCTCACAGACATTACTTAATTCCCACATACATCTGATCGCCGTACCACAGGGGAAAAATCATTCATTATTAAATGAATCCCACACTCCAACTCCTACAGTTCACTATTTGGGTTGCGCCCAATTTTTCTCAGTGTTAACTTTGTACAGTACATATAACATAATTAGCAACTCCCCACAATGCCTCTTTCACTTCATTCATGTTACATCTCTTCCCAGCACATCCCCCCCCGTGTTTTGCTCCAAGATAGCTTGGTGATCCTCCACACTATCACAACGTCCCACCGTCCAACTCCCGTCCCCTATACTACAATACACGAACTCTACCCATGGTAACTCACCTAGGATTCCCCAAGCCTAATATCCCTTCCTCCATAACCCCCAAATTCGTCCGCTCCTCCTATAGCTACGCTGACACACAACGTATTCGACTGACTCCCCTCTACACCATTAACTTGTCCGGTCTTTAAAAAAACCTCACCTATAATCATCTTTAGTAAATCGAGTACCATAATATCCCTCTGTAAGCACGAATGGGGTCGAGACGAAGGGAGAAGACCTCAGGGAGATACGACGCCACGGAAAGAGGACGCGGAGAACCGGATACGAGAGATTAACGACGCGAGCGCACACGAGTTATTAGTCCCAAAAAAGAGTATAGTGAGCACGCCTCCCATTCAACCCAGACACCATCGCTTCTGCCTTTTTTGCCATTTCATAGCCTTCTCTCATCTGCTCTGAAAGACGTGTCAACAGCAAGTTGTCGCCGCTGGAGCAATAGCTTTTCACCTTCCTCCACAGTTAGGAAAATATGAGCATTCTGGCTCAAGTCAGCTCTTCAACTCTGCTTTTGGGCATTTTTCTTCTCATAAAAATGAAATACTGTTTCATTCCATCAACACACAAAAGCAGAATTGAATATTCAATTTGAGCATCGATAAACCAATATCCTACAATATAACATGATAGGTTATTTTTCCCCAAAGAATAACCTGGCGGATTACAGTTAATGCTGCATAAGATCATAAGTGAGTCAAACACCCTTGGCACAATAAAAAGACCCGAGTGCCTCACCTCATCCTTGGATCTGCAAAATTTTTGAGTTACTGGTGGGAAAATGCACATTAGAGAGTATCCTTGGATGTTACTCTTTAGACTCCCCCTCAAACAATACAAAATCCCTCACGGCAGACTACACCCAACATCCTCCTATCATGGCAAATAAACTCACCTTATCAAATAATATCGTCTCCATCACAGCATACGACTCTCACTTCTCCGCCCCACATGCTTAATTTATCGTCCCCTCTAATCCTTGGTATTAGTCTGCGATCCGACAAAAGCAATTCGTTTCGTTCCCATTTACTATGCTCACCGCAAATCCCACCAACCGTTATGTGCTGAGAACCAATGCAGCAATGCCAGCGCATGTGCGCAGTTCACACAGCTTCATCGCAAGATGACCATCCTAGCATTCGCCCATCAAGCCTGGGGTGTAATAAAACATAAAATAAATAAACATAAATAAATATATATCAAATATTACATACTATATAACATATATATAATTATAATATATTCATACAAAAATAAATAAGACTATATACATAGAATTATCTATATCTAACAGGATACGCTGAATAAGTATGCTATGTATAGTATACTAATTACATACACAATATATATGTAATACATAGATTACTATCGCCGAATGTCATTATCTAAGAGTATTTCACTCACAGACAAAAATGCGGACAGGATTACACCTACGACAGAGCCACCCGTACGACAACGAAGACCAGCCTATACGCCAGCTCGCGACCGTTTGCATATTGGCGTATGGTTTCGTCCTGGGCCATAGATTCCTTTAACGCTACATCTATACCCACCTGCTTCAGCTCATCTTGGTTCGCCATGTTGCGTTCCGGGAAATAAATTTCACTCGCTCTTAATTTAGAGGGAACGGGGGGTTTTGCTCCGCACCCCTGGTCTGAATCCTGTGAATTTCTCTACGGAGGCGGAGGGGTTCGAATCCCACTCCTGACACCAATTGTTGTGGGGCCGGGTCT
>CM068958.1:140897072-140909050 GCA_035128595.1 Eptatretus atami
TCGTGGCGAGCATGCTGCTAGCAGGAGCAGTAGAGCGGCCTCCACCCGAACAACCCGAATTATAGTCAAACTCCGACCGACGGTCCCTTATCGGACGAAGAATCGCATCAGTCGCCACGTCGGGATAGTGTTAATTTGCCAATTTCAATATACCCTAATACCCAGCGTCCAAACTACGGGGAAATCACCCGCGACGATCTGCCACCGGCGCCGTTACCGTAGCCAAGATCCGGGTCTACCCCAAGCGAGCAGACCAGAATCCGCCCGATTACGGCAGCATACGAGCCTCCTAATTCCCTTCGCAGCACGCAAACCACATTATAGATAGACAAGACGAGCTGGAATATTCAACAAATGATTTATTTACAATAATGGGCAAAAAAACTGAAAGAAGACAAAGACGATTACAACCGAAACTATTCCAAGATAACAATAACGCAAAAGCACTTAACGATTACTACTTTTAGAGACGGCCCACACTCAACACACACCCAAAGAAATGGACCCCGTGGGTCTTTATACTATATATATTTATTTTTTTTTGTGTGTGGTGTGGTATATTAATATTAAATATATTGTTGTGGTTCTTCCACCGCGCCGCGGCGGCGACCGCGGGTTAGCAAGCGCGGGCCGCACCGCCACCACGGACCCAACCCAGTCGCAGCTATTTCGGAGCAACGCCGAATCCAGCTACGGGTGGTTTTGAACCACACCGTACAGCCAACTTCTGCTGGCCACGCTTGCGACAGGGCGGGGTGGACAATACAGGGCAGGTCGAGACCGGAGACTACGGCACAACAACCGGCTGAACACAACCCGCAACTAGAGGATTTTGGTGCGAGCGCATGCGCAAACTGCCACCACGAGTTTCCCGTGGTGGTTCGCTCACGCGCAGAAACGAACGACGAGTTTCGGGGGTCGTGTCGCTTGTAGCAAACGCAGCACGAGTTCCGGGGTCGTTCGCGCACGCGCAAACGCCCACGAGTTCCCTGATCGTGGTGCGTTCGCGCACGCGCCAGACACGAACGAGCGAGTTTCGGGGGGTCGTTCGCGCATGTGCCAACGCAGGATGAGTGCCGGGGGTCGTTCTCGCGATGCGGGCAAACGCACCGACGAGTTCCCGTGGTCGTCCCCGACGCGCAGAAAGAACGACGAGTTTCGGGGTCGTTCGCGCATGTGCAAAACGCAGGACGAGTTCCGGGCGGTCGTCGGCGCCTGCGCAAACGCACCACGAGTTCCCGGGGTCGTGTCGCGAATGCGCAAGGACGAACGCAACGAGTTCGGGGGTCGTTGCGAATGTGCAGAATGCAGGACGAGTTCGGGGGTCGTTCGCGCATGCGCAAAAACCACCACGAGTCCCGTGGCGTTCAGCGCACGCGCGAACGAACGACGAGTTTCGGGGTCGTTCTTTGCGGATGTGCAAACGCAAGGACGAGCTTCGGGGTCGCCATTCGCGCAATGCACGCAAACGACCACGAGTTCCGTGGTCGTCTCGCGCACGCGCAGAACGAGACGGACGAGTTTTCGGGGGTCGTTCGCGCAATGGCAAAACGCAGCACAAGAGTTCCGGGGGGTCGTATCGCGCATGCGCAACGCCAGCACGGAGTTCCCGGGGTCGTTCGCGTGTCAACGCGCAGAACGAACGACGAGTTTCGGGGAGTCGTTCGCGCTGGTGCAAAACGCAGCACGTAGTTCCGGGGGCGTTCGCGGCTCATGGCAAACGCACCACGAGTTCCCGGGGTCGTTCGCGCATGCGCAGAACGAACGACGAGTTTCGGGGGTCGTGTCGCGCTGTGCAAAACCGCAGGACGAGTTCCCGGGGGTCGCTTCGCGCGACTGCGCAAACGCAGCCACGAGTTCCGGTGTCGGTTCGCGCACGGCGAGAACGAACGACGAGTTTCGGGGGCGTTTCGCGCATGTGCATAACGCAGGACGAGACTTCGGAGGTCGTTCGCGCATGCGCAAACGCACCACGAGTTTCCCGTGGTCGTTCTGCGCACGCGCAGAACGACACGAGTTTCGGGGCTTCGTTCGCGCACCTGTGCAAACGCAGCACGGTTCCGGGCCGGTCGTTCTGCGGCGATGCGAAACGCAGCACGAGGTGGTCCGGGTCGTTACGCGGCCGCGCATGAACGAACGACGAGTATTCGGGGGTCGTTCGCGCAATGTGCAAAACCGCAGCACGAGTTCCGGTGGTCGTTCAGCGCGAATGCGCAAGACGCACAACGAGTTGCCCGGGTCTTGCGCCCATGCGCAGAACGACGCAGTTTCGCGGGTCGTTCGGCGCCATGTGCAAAACGCAAGGATCGAGTTCGGGGGTCGTCGCGCATTGCGCACACGACCAGACTGTTCCCGGTGGTGATTCGCGCAACGCGCAGAACGAACGAACAGTTTCGGGGGTCGTTCGCGCAATGTGCAAAACGCAGGACGAGTTCCGGGGTGTTCGGCGATGCGCAAACGCACCACGAGTTCCGTGTCGTTCGCGGCACGCGCAAGACAGGACGACGAGTTTCCGGTCGGTCGTGGTCGGCGCGAGGTGCAAAGTCAGCACGGGAGTTCCGTGGGCGGGTCTGTTGCGCGCATGCTGGCAATACGCCACCACGAGGTTCCCGGGTGTCGTTTCTGGCGCTGATGGCGTGCAGAGACGAACTCGACGAGTTTGCGGGGGGTCGTGCGGCCGGGCTGATGGCCAATAACGCGAGACTGAGTTCGCGCGGTGTGTTTCGCGCGATGCGGCAACGCACTCATCGAGGTTCCCGGTGGTCGTTGCGCGCGACGCCGAAGAGTAGAACGACGAGTTGTGGGGGTCGTTCTGGCATGTGGCAAACGCAGGGATCGAGGTGCCGGCGTGTCAGTTCGCGCATGCGGGCAACTGGCATCGCCACGGTTCCGTGGTCGTCGCGCACGACGCAGAACGAACGACGGTTTCGGGCGGTCGTTCGCGGCATGGTGCAAACGCAGGCACGAGTTCCGGGTGTCGTTCGCCGCATGCGCAAACGCACCACGAGTTCCCCTGGTCGTTCAGCGCAACGCGCAAGAACGAACGACGAGTTTCCGCTGGTCGTTCGCCCCGCATGTTTCAAACGCAGACGAGTTCTGCGAGGTGTTCGCGCCATGCGCAAACGCACCACGAGTTCCCGTGGTCGTTGTCGCGCACACGCAGGAAACGAACGCACGATATTTCGGGGGTCGTTCGCCGCCATGTGCCAAAATGCAGCGCACACGAGTTTCCGGGCGAGGTCGATTTCGGCCTGCGCAAACGCACCATCGATTTCCCCGTAGGTCGTTGCGCCTTGCCGCAGACACGAACGACGAGTTTCGGGGTTTCGGTCGGCGCATGTGCAAAACGCAGGACGAGTTCCAGGGCGGTCGTTCGGCATGCGCAACGCACACGAGGTTCCCAAGTGGTCCTGCGTTCGCGCACACGCAGACATCCTGAACAGCGACGTTTCGGGCGGTCGTTCTGCGCATGTGAATCGGGACTAGTTGCCGGGGGCTCGTTCTCGCATGCGCACGCGACCACGAGTTCCCGTGGTCGTTCAGCACGCGCAGAGCGAACGACTGTTTCGGGGGTCGTTCCCGCATGTGCAAAAGCAGGACGAGTTTCGGGGTCGTTCGCGCATGCGCAAACGCACCACCGAGTTCCCGATGGTCGTTCGCGGCGACGCGCAGACGAACCGAGTTTCGGCAGGGTCGTTCGAGCATGTGCAAAACGTGGACGAGTTCCGGGGGTCGTTCGCGCATGCAAACGCACACGACGCTTCCGTGGATCGTTCGGCACGCGCAAACCGACGTACGAGTTTCGGGGGTCGTCCGGCATGTGCAAACGCGGAAAGTTCCGGGGGCGTTCGGCCCATGCGGCAAATCGCACACGGTTCCCGGGTTCGTTCGGCATGCGCAGAACGAACGACAGTTCGGGGGTCGTTCCGCGGCATGTGCAAAACGCAGGACGAGTTCCGGGGCGTCGTTCGCGCATGCGCAACGCCACGAGTTCCGTGGTCGTTCGGCGCCGCGTAGACGAACGACGAGTTTCGGGGGTCGTTCGCGGATGTGCAAAACGCAGACGAGTTCGGGTGTCTGTTCGCGCGATGCGCATAACGCACCACGAGTTCCGTCGGTGTCGGCGACGCGCAGAACGGGAACGACGAGTTTCTGGGGGGTCGTTCGCGCTGTGCAAACGCACACGAGTTCCGTGGTGTTTCGCTGAACGCGCAGACGACGACGAAGTTTCGGGACGATTCGCGATGTGCAAGACGCAGGACCGTTTCCTGGGGGTCGTTCGGCGCATGCGCAAACGCACCACGAGGTTCCCGTTGGGTCGTTGCGCAGCGCGCAGAACGAACGCGGTTTCGGGGGTCGTTCGTGCGCATGTGCTAAACGCAGGACGATTCCGGGTCGTTAGCCCAAATGCGCAACGCACCACGTTCCGTGGTCGTTTCGCGCACGCGCAGAACGAACGCGAGTTTCGTCGGGGTACGTTTTCGCCGCATGTGCAAACGCCAGAGTTCTGGGGTCGTTCGCGCGTGCGACAACGCACCGAGTTCCCGTGGTCGTATCGCGCTACGCGCAGAACGAACGACGAGTTTCGGGTGGTCGTTCGCGCATGTTTCAAAACGCAGGCACGGTTCTGGGTCGTATCGGCATGCCGCTAACGCACCACTGAGTTTCCCGTGAGTCGTTCGCGCACACGCAGAACGAATGACGATTTTGGGGGCGTTCGCGCATGGTGCAAAATGGCAGACGAGTTCGGGGTCGTTCTCCGTGGCAGAACGCACCACGACGTCCGTGGTCGTTCCGACAGCGCAGAAACGGAACGAGGTTTCGGGGCGGTCGTGTGCGCATGTGCAAACCAGCAGGACGAGTTCCGGGTCGTTCGCGCAGCGCAAACGCACCACGAGTTCCCTTGGTTATTCGCGCAACGCGCAGAAACGACGACGAGTTTCGGGGGTCGTTCCGATGTGCCAAACGCAGGACGGTTTAGGGGTACGTTCGCGAATTGCGCAAACGCGACCACGAGGTTCCGTGGTAGTCTTTCGCGCAGCGCATAAACGAACGAGGATTTCGGGGTCGGTTTTCCATCGCGCAATGCGATGCAAAAGCGCAGCACGAAGTTCCGGGGGTCGTTCGCCGACAATCGCGCAAAGCACCCTATTTCCCAGGCGTCGTTCGCGCCGCGCAGAACGAAACGCGAGTTCGGGTCGTTCGCGCATTTGCAAACGCGGACTGTCCGGGGGGGTCGTCGCCGCATGCGCAAACGCACCCACGAGTTCCCGGGGTCGTTCGGCATTCGCGCGAACGAAGGACGAGTTTCGGGGTGTCTTCGCGCACTGTGCAAAACGCAGGACGACCGTTCCCCCCGAGAGCCACACCGCGACTCCAGTTCCGCGCCAACATGAGCCGCAAACGCGACCACGAGTTCCCGTTCGGTTCGTTCGCGCACACGCAGAACGAACGACGAGTTTCGGAGGTCGGTTCGCGCATGTGCAAAACGCAAGACTCATTTTCGGGGTCTTTTCGCATGCGAAAGCACCACTAGTTCCGTGGGTCGTTCGCGCACGCGGCAGACGAACGACGGTTTCGGGGGTCGTTTCCCGCGATGGAAACGCAGGACGAGTTTGGGGTCGTATCGCGCATGCGCAAACGCACCACGAAGTTCATCGTGGTCGTGGCGCGCACGCGCAGAACCGAACCCACGAGTTTGTCGGGGGTGTTCGCGCATGTGCAAAGCAGCACGAGTTCCGGGGGTCGTTCGCGCCAATGCGCAACGCACCACTAGTTCCCGGGGTTCGTTCGCGCTACGCGCAGAACGAACGGAAGTTTCGGGGTCTCGTATCGGCATTTTGCAAAAGCGGACGAGTTACGTCGGTCGCGCCATGCGCAAACGCACCCGAGTGTCCCGTTGGTCGTTCGCCGACCGCGCCAGGAACGAACGACGAGGTTTCTGGGGGTCGTTCGACGCGATGTGCAACATCGCACCACGAGTTCCCCAGTAGGTCGTTCGCGCAATGCGCAAGACGCACCACGAAGTTCCACCGTTGGTACGTCCTCCGCGCCACGCGCCAGACGAACGACGAGTTTCGGGTGGTTTCGCGATGTTCAAAATGTAGACCAGGACGCAGTTCCGGGGGGCGTTCGCGCATGCGCAAACGCACCACGAGTTCCCGTGTCGTTCGCGCACCGCGACGACGCGGTTCGGGGGGTGCGTTCGCGCATGTGCAAACGGGACGATTCCCGGGGGTCCGTCCGCGCATGCGCAGCGCACACGAGTTCCCGTGGTGTTCCGCGCATGCGCGCAGAAACGAACGACGAGTTATCGGGGGTCGTTTCTTGCGCATGTGGCAAACGCACCACGAGTTCCGTGGTGTTTCGCGCATGCGCCAAACGCACACGAGTTCCGTGGGTTTCGGCGCGACGCGCAGAACGAACGACGAGTTTCGGGGGGGTCGTTCGCGCGATGTTCAAAACGCAGGACGAGTTCCGGGTCGTTGCGCATGCGCAAACGCGACCCACGACGTCCGTGGTCGTTCGCGCACGACGCCCAGAGCGAGAGACGAGTTTCTGGGGGTCGTTCGCGCGATGTGCAAAACGCGAGGGACGAGTTCCGGGGTCGTTCGCGATGCGCAAACGACCACCGAGTTCCCGTGGTCGTTGGGCGCGCACGCCGGAACGAACGCGGGTTTCGGGGGTCGCTTCGCGCATGTGCAAACGCCGAACGAGTTCGGGGGTCGTTCGCGCATGGGCAAAACGCACACACGAGTCTCCATTGGTAGTATCGCGCAGCGCAGAACGACGACGAGTTTCGGGGGGTGTTCGCGCATGTGCCAAACGAGGACTGTTTCGGGGTCGTTTCGCGCATGGCGCAAACGCACCACGATTTCCCAGTGGTCGTTCGCGCCGCGCGCGAACGCGAGTTTGGGGTCGTTCGGCATGTGCAAAGCAGCCACGAGGTTCCGGGGGTCGTTCGGATGCGCAAACGCACACTAGTTTCGGGGTCGTTCGCGCACGCGCAGAGCCAGACGACGAAGTTACGGGGTCGTTCGCGCATTTGCAAAACGCAGGGACGGTTCCGGGCGGTCGGTCGGGCATATGCGCAACGCACCACGAGTTCCCGGGGTAGCGTTGCGCAGCGCGACGAAGGACGAGTTTCGGGGGTCGATTCAAGACGCATGTGCAAAACGCAGGACGAGTTCCGGGGATCGTTCGCGGTGCGCGAAACGGCACCACGAGTTCCCGTGGTCGTTCGCGCAGCCCCGCCAACGAACGACGAGTCGGGGGTCGTTCGACGCATGCTGCAAAACGCAGGACGAGTCCGGAGGGTCGTTTCCTGCGATGCGGAAACCACCACGAGTTCCGCGTGGTCGTTCGCGCACGCGCAGAACGAATCGCGTCCATACCGCGGAAAACGAGCCCGAAAACATAGCTTCCAATCAAACTACGGCAAAAAGTTGTAACGACTCGAAGCGGGCAAAGCAGAAGCCAGCACAGGCCCAACTTAAACCCACAGCGGGGGGGTGTAAACTGCCAGCGCATAGTAATAGCAAAAACAAGCCGACCAGAGACGAGCATACCACAGGGGAAACTCGGTGTCGAATCATGAAATGAGACTGCAAACGCACTAACACGAGTTCCAAGATATGGTCGTTGCCATGGTCGCAACACGCGCCTCGAACGAACGACGTGATTGTCGTTGGGGTCGACTAGGTATCGCGCATGTGCATCAAGCTGATACCCGGACAGTTCGCGGGGGTCGTTTGCGCGCTGCCTGCCAAAACCGCAATCACCAAACGAGTCTGCCCGTGGTCTGTTCGCGTACGCGCAGAAAAATCGACATATGGTTTCGGGGGCGAGATCATGTATGACGCGCCAAGTGTGCAACGCATAGAAACGAGTTCACCAGGGAGTTCGTGTAGTCCGCGCCAGATAGCGCTATCAAACGCCACCACGAAAGTTCAGGCCTGCTTGTCCGTATGCTCGGACGGATAACAGCAGCAGACATAACGGCTTTAAAGTCAGGAGAAACGGACGAAAGAATAATTCATAGGGGGGTGCGTTGGCATAACACCGCTGTGCAACGCGCGAGTTCGGGGATGATACAGCTGAACTCGATCGCGCTGACAAAGAGAGGGCATGACTGCAACGCACCACGGTTCCGCGCGCAGGGGTTGGTCTGATTGGTTCTGCGCTTCCAGGCGGACGCGCATAAGCCGAGACGATCAGTTGCAGAAGAAAACAAAACAAAAAAAGATTAGTTCGCACTGGTGACGGGCATTCTGGCGATAACTTCATACGAGCCACAAAGATTCCTTTGTTGTCGCTAACAATTTCTCTTAGGCGGAGACACATGCAAAAGTGTCAGAACAACGGCAAGGGCTCCGACACCTCACCTAAGTCTTTCCCTTGCGTGTCTCCTCGGCTACCTCCGATGCTAAAAGCTCCAACTCTACACTGAAAAGGACGCATAGTTGTCGTCAATATCTTTAGCGTTTCGTGCCACTACACGAGTATTTTCCAAACTCACTAACAGGGCAAATTAGTGGCAGAATACATTCCACAATGTACGTTCTTTCTCTCATTCTCAACCAACATACTCACACTAGACACATTGGATATATCGCCACCTCCTCACTTATCTATTCCTTGCCTGACTCCTTACTGCTCATATTGCCACCCTTTTAACCTATATTTCTTTACTGCATCAAAATTTTAGATTGTCTTTCTCCCACTACAATTTCCAAACCGTAACTCACTAATTATAAGCACCGACTAGTTTTACTTCATAATTTTTGCCTTTTCCTCACAAATACTCCCAATTATCTAATTACTAAGTTAAGTGCTCTCAACTCACCACTACCCACTACATAGATCATTACAATGTGCTCATTATGAATGTAAACGGCATCCGTCTCCAACTTTTTGTCGTTAAATCCCTGATCCCCACGAGAGACGCGAGCTGATCCGGCACCGCCAAATCGTGCACATAACTACTCATCGAACGACATCCCTGATCACCCTCGTGTGAAAGATTGGCCAAACACCTCTCCCCACCAATCCCCACAAAATGTGAATAACTTGTCCCTTAAGAATAATGCATCCCACAAAACAAAGGCTGAAGAGTTTCAGTTAGCATCCACCAACTGCTAATGTATAGCCCACCCAATTGCATCCCGTGGATGGCTCTACTGAAACGAAGACCAAGAAGAACCCGAAGAAAAAGGACCAAGCGGGTCACAATGATAGATTCTGTTTAGCCCTACCCGCAACCTTCAACCATCCGCTAGGCAAGACCTACAGAAAAAAAATCGCAAGAATCACTATCTCCAAGATATAATGAAAGAAAATAGAGAGGTTAAAAAGATGAAAAAAGAAAAACCAAATCTAAAATGAATACGACAATGTGAAAAAAATTAATAACTAGAATTATTAAAAAAAATTTAATAAAAATGTGCCAAAAAAAAAAAAATAATAAAAATTTTAAATAAACAAATAAAAATATAAGAATGTGAAAAAAAAAATTTGAAAGTAAAGCAATAAAAACGAATTCTGTAGAATACCGCAGATAATTCAGCAGTAATCCCCCAGCTAACTAGTTATTAATGGCAAGTGTATCTGAAATTAACACCTGATAAAACCTGAAGACCAAACATACCCTAAATAACGCAGCACATATCGGACAAACAACGTTTTAACCTTGTAAAGCAAAATGCATCGACATCCCGCCCCAAAAACCACAGCAACACACACACAACCACACAACACACACACACACACACACACACACACACACACACACACACACACACACACTGGCAAAGAGCCCGATTCTTCCTAACTTAAAATACTTGCATATCATTTACCTGAATATAATATCTCTTCTCACTCAATTTTTCCAAGCAAAATGTGCCGAATCAACCCCCTCCCCCAACCCCCAACCTCACCTCTCCTCCTCCTTCTCCCTGCACACTCCTTTATCACAAAACCCCCCTCACAGACATTACTTAATTCCCACATACATCTGATCGCCGTACCACAGGGGAAAAATCATTCATTATTAAATGAATCCCACACTCCAACTCCTACAGTTCACTATTTGGGTTGCGCCCAATTTTTCTCAGTGTTAACTTTGTACAGTACATATAACATAATTAGCAACTCCCCACAATGCCTCTTTCACTTCATTCATGTTACATCTCTTCCCAGCACATCCCCCCCCGTGTTTTGCTCCAAGATAGCTTGGTGATCCTCCACACTATCACAACGTCCCACCGTCCAACTCCCGTCCCCTATACTACAATACACGAACTCTACCCATGGTAACTCACCTAGGATTCCCCAAGCCTAATATCCCTTCCTCCATAACCCCCAAATTCGTCCGCTCCTCCTATAGCTACGCTGACACACAACGTATTCGACTGACTCCCCTCTACACCATTAACTTGTCCGGTCTTTAAAAAAACCTCACCTATAATCATCTTTAGTAAATCGAGTACCATAATATCCCTCTGTAAGCACGAATGGGGTCGAGACGAAGGGAGAAGACCTCAGGGAGATACGACGCCACGGAAAGAGGACGCGGAGAACCGGATACGAGAGATTAACGACGCGAGCGCACACGAGTTATTAGTCCCAAAAAAGAGTATAGTGAGCACGCCTCCCATTCAACCCAGACACCATCGCTTCTGCCTTTTTTGCCATTTCATAGCCTTCTCTCATCTGCTCTGAAAGACGTGTCAACAGCAAGTTGTCGCCGCTGGAGCAATAGCTTTTCACCTTCCTCCACAGTTAGGAAAATATGAGCATTCTGGCTCAAGTCAGCTCTTCAACTCTGCTTTTGGGCATTTTTCTTCTCATAAAAATGAAATACTGTTTCATTCCATCAACACACAAAAGCAGAATTGAATATTCAATTTGAGCATCGATAAACCAATATCCTACAATATAACATGATAGGTTATTTTTCCCCAAAGAATAACCTGGCGGATTACAGTTAATGCTGCATAAGATCATAAGTGAGTCAAACACCCTTGGCACAATAAAAAGACCCGAGTGCCTCACCTCATCCTTGGATCTGCAAAATTTTTGAGTTACTGGTGGGAAAATGCACATTAGAGAGTATCCTTGGATGTTACTCTTTAGACTCCCCCTCAAACAATACAAAATCCCTCACGGCAGACTACACCCAACATCCTCCTATCATGGCAAATAAACTCACCTTATCAAATAATATCGTCTCCATCACAGCATACGACTCTCACTTCTCCGCCCCACATGCTTAATTTATCGTCCCCTCTAATCCTTGGTATTAGTCTGCGATCCGACAAAAGCAATTCGTTTCGTTCCCATTTACTATGCTCACCGCAAATCCCACCAACCGTTATGTGCTGAGAACCAATGCAGCAATGCCAGCGCATGTGCGCAGTTCACACAGCTTCATCGCAAGATGACCATCCTAGCATTCGCCCATCAAGCCTGGGGTGTAATAAAACATAAAATAAATAAACATAAATAAATATATATCAAATATTACATACTATATAACATATATATAATTATAATATATTCATACAAAAATAAATAAGACTATATACATAGAATTATCTATATCTAACAGGATACGCTGAATAAGTATGCTATGTATAGTATACTAATTACATACACAATATATATGTAATACATAGATTACTATCGCCGAATGTCATTATCTAAGAGTATTTCACTCACAGACAAAAATGCGGACAGGATTACACCTACGACAGAGCCACCCGTACGACAACGAAGACCAGCCTATACGCCAGCTCGCGACCGTTTGCATATTGGCGTAGGCAAACCAATTATAGATAGGACAAGGACGAGCTGGGATATTCAACAAGAGGGGATTTATTTTACAATAATGGGCAAAAACTGGAAAGGAAGACAAAGAGCAGATTACAACCGAATATATTCCAATATACAATAACGCAAGCACTTAACGATTCTACTTA
>CM068958.1:140909075-140920243 GCA_035128595.1 Eptatretus atami
GAACGGGCCCACCTCAGACACACACCCAAAAAATGACCCCGTGGGTCTTAATATATATATATTTTTTTTTTTTGTGTGTGTGTGTGTTATATGTATATATATTATATATATTGTTGTGTTCTCCACCGCGGCAGCGTGCGGCGACCGCTTTTAGCTAATTCGCGGCCGCACGCGCCCACCGCGTACCCAACCCAGTCGCAGCTTTTCGGATCAACGCCGAAATCCAAGGTACGGGTGTGTTTTTAACCCACACCGTAAATCAGCCAACTCTTCTGTCCACGCGCGACAGGTTGATCGCCGAATTGTCGATTTATCTAAGTATTCGGCAGACATGAAAATGCCGGGGATTTACACCTCGACGGGACCCGTACGCGACACGAAGCCGCTTTACGCGCTCGCGCCGTTTTCGCATAAGTGCCGGCTGGTTTTTATCGCCAAGCCCCGTCGGACTTGTTATCTTTATCGGCTATTAAAAAGCCAGTATTATTCCGAACGAACAATACGCAACTCGATGGAGGGAAGGGACGCAAACGAGCAGTGTGAATATTCAAACAGGACATTTATTTTATAAATGCACATATGCATCAATAAGCAATTGGGGGGGGGTTGGCGGACAAAAGACACGAGCAAAAAACCCTACAAGCCCATCTATTTTATTACTAATGTACAGGCATTAACATTCTACTCTCTCAGGACAAGGCACCCACCAGACTTCCATCAAAAACCCCAGAGAAACAGACCCGGCTCGTAAGCCTTTAATATTTTGTCGGAGCCGGGTATGACCGGAAGCTCTGAGAGACCGAGCAGGCTACCTGCCACCCTCTTGTGACTCGGGCGACCCTCGATGCCTCTGCCCGAACTCGTTCGACTCCACCCGTGCCTTCAACGGCGCCTCCAACGGCGATCCGACTGGCGACTCCTCTCCCTGCGCAACGGCGGCTCCGACGACCAAAGGAGAGAGACCAAGGAGGGGGACTCTCTTTCCCACTCGCTAACTGCCAGCCGCCAACTTCTCCTCAACTCCCTCCTCCAGACTGCTTTCTCAACGCAGTGTCGGCGTCTCTCCCACCTCTCGCGCCTTCTCTAACGCAGTGTTTTATATCGCCCCAAGGGGAGGGTCGCAGTGGGCTTTTTCCACCCGAAATCCCAGGCGTGATTCGGGATTTCTCTCTTCGGAGCACCTTGTTGTTTTAAACCGTTGCTTTCGTTTTCTTTATTTGTCGAGATGCCTTTGTTTGGGGGATTGCAGTTGTGGAGAGAGTTGTGTTGGTTGCTGAGATGCTGTTGTGTTGGTGAGGTGCATGGTTGCAGTGTGGTTGGCGCTGTGGTGGATGGCGTGGGTGGTTGAGATGCTGTTTGTTTGAAATAAAAGATAGAACAGAATACACGGCTAACTCAAGATGCACAGCCCGGCACATGAATATTCCCGTTAGACCTCGGTGGGAAATCTTTCTGGACACACACTATCGAACTAACTATCTTCGGGGAACTGAATGGTGTTCTGTGAATTTCCACAACCGTAACAATATTATATAATATATATTATAATATTATATATATAATATTGTGTGTGTGTGTGTATATATATATATATGTAATATATATATATATTATTATTATAAATTATATTATATAAATATATATATATATATATATATATATATACAGTCATGCGCCACTTGACACGGTGATCACTTCTGAGAAATGCGTCGTTAAGCGATGTCTCATTGTGCGAACATCATAGAGTGTACTTGCACAAACCTAGATGGTATAGCCTACTACACACCTAGCTATATGGTATAGCCTATTGCTGCTCGGCTACAAACCTGTACAGCATTTACTGTACTGAATACTGTAGGCAATTGCAACACACATCCAAGATCGATGGAAGACGCGTTAGTTTTACCTTTGTGCTTCATGACAGCCATGTGTGTTGTTAGTGGCTGCTTACAATCTTCTCTCGCATCGATTATAGAAAGTGAATAAATAGCGTTTGGATTTTTAAATAATAATCATTGCATCGATGTTATTTAAAATGAATAAACGAGCACCTGTCAGTTGTGTGATATATTTTGAGAACAGTGCGAATGTTGAACAGTGCGAACGCTGATTTTCTTGAATCCCGATTTAGCGCGACCCCGTTTTTTTTCGCGATCAATTTTATGGACCTCAACGATCCGTTGTAACGGGGCCACACTAGTTTATTATCATCAAGTATTATGTACTGTACATAATTGTATGTGCTATACTTTACTTATATGACTGGCAGCGCTATGACATCCTAGGCGATAGGAATTTTTCATCTCCATTTTAATCTTATGGGACCAGCGTCGTATATGCGGTCCGTCGTTGACCGAAACGTCGTAATGTGGCGCATGACGTGTATATATATTGTTGTAGAATTCCGTCGCGTTCGGCGTGCGGACGACCGTTTTAGCCAAATCGCGGTCGCGCGGCCCACCGAAGGCCGCAATCCAGTCGTGGCTTCCGGACCAACCCGGAATCCAGCCACGGATGCCTTAACGCATCATAACTAGTCAATTATTCTGTCCACGCGCTACAGGTCAATCGCCGAATTGTCGATTATACCTAACTATTCGCGTGGACAGAAATACCGAGAGTTTATACCTCGACGGACCTGTACGAAAACGAGCCGCTTAAGCGTGCTCGTTCCGTGTGCGAAGCGAGCGGTAAATCGCCAAATCCCGTCGGACCAAATGATCACTTTATCGGCCTTAATAGCCAGTTAATTCCCGATACTACCATGGCAGTCAATACAGGAAAGGGACGCAACGAGCAGGTGAACGTTTAAACAATGGGTATTTATTTTACACTCGGCACATAAGCAGTCAATAGGGGGATGGGGACAAGACACGAGCAAAAAGCCTACAGCGAGTGCTATACGATAATGTACAAGCATGTACTTGATCACAATTCTACTTAGAGGCAAGGCGCCACAGACTTTCATACAAAAACCCAAGAATGAAAAGACACGGGCTGTAAGCCTTTAATATTCCCAGAGCCGGGATGACCGAAGGGCTCCGAGAGGCGGCCGGTTACCTGGCCGCCCCTTGGTGGCGACTCGGTGGTCTTCGTTGGTCTGATACGCTGCCCATGCGCCAGTCGCTTGAGCAATTTTGCGGCTCGAGCAGCTGGCGAGCGGCTTGAATGGCGGCTTGGTTGGTCGGGCCTGGCGAGCGCCCGACTCTCCACTTCAGACTGCGCTGGCTGCTCCAAGGACTCCACAACTCCAACTGGCTGCTCCACGACAACTGGCGACCAACGAACCACCACTAACCACCAACGAACCACCACGAACCTCCCGCGTGGCAGGCAGAATTCTCTTCTCCACTCGGCGTTCCACGCGCCTTTTTATTCCCTCCGATGCGCTTCCTTACCCCCTTCCCGCACGTGGGAAAATCCCTTGGGGTGAAGTTGGCACTTGCTTTTTCATGAGCATACTTTTTGTAACGGTCAATCTGTTTACCCGTTCTGAGGACCCGCCCCAACCTGGCGCGCGGGGGCAATCCTGGGAGTGATCGGGTTTCCTTCTTTCCTGTGCATACTTTTTTGTAACGGTCACTCTTGTTTACCCGTTCTGAGGGACCCGCCCCACCTGGCGCGTGGGGCAATCCTAGGATGATCGGGTTGTTCTTTTGGAGCATACTTCTGTAACGGACGTGGAGAATGTGGCTCCTTTGGCTGTGTTTGTGAGATGGCATGATGTAGAGATGTTGGCGTTGTGGTGGGGATGGCGTGGTTGTAGAGATGTTGGCGTTGTGGTGGGAATGGTGTGGTTTTAGAGATGTGTTTGTTTTAAATAAAAGATAGACAGAAATAACGGCTAACTCAAAGATTCACAGCCCGGCACACAAATAATTCCCTTATACATCGGTGGGGAAATCTAACCTGGAACACACACTTATCGAAATAACTGATCTCTGGGGAACCTGAATGGTGGTTTGCGAATTTCCACAACCGTAACAATATATACATATATATATATATATTTCAATGAAACCAATGACGGGGGAATCGGTTGAACTTTGCAAGGATCGATGAAAAGCCAAGGCTCAGCATGTTGGACTTGGCAATATTACATTTCAGAAAATTAATGAAAATCTATTTTTGAATTTAGCGAGAGACAAACTCAGTGTTGTGGAAAACTGGAACATCATCAGGTTTCATGAACAGGTAGATCTGGGCTTCATTCATGTTACAATGGAAATCGATATTGATATTTCTTTAAATTAATGTACGAGCGGATGCAGATGGAGACACGAAATCGGACGAAGAACAGATCCTCAGAAAACACAACAGATAGATGAATGGAGTTGTATAAATGACCAGCAATATTACAAAGAATATACGATCTGTAAGATGAGATTAAAACCATTCAAAAACACGTCTCGTCACACCAGAACAAGAATGAAGACAATCGGTCGAGACAAAAGCAGCCAATCGGTCCGGAAGTGTTGATGTAGCTGATCGCTGGTCCCCATTGTGCAGAATACAGTTGTAACCTTCAGTGTGGCAGTTTCAGCACCGTTTACGATTATAAAAGCAGACTGGGAGGATTCGAAAAGACGATTTGGTGCAAGTATTGTAGCGGACTAGTGGTAACAGTGTATTCAAGAATTGTGTAGATGAAAGAGAAACGATAAATCAGGCTGTGATTTTGAAAATAATTTGGATCCAAAAAAAAGCTTTCTTTGATACGTGAAAAGTGAACGAAATAGAAAGAATTTTGGGGAAGCGGGGAAAGGTATCTGACTAAGAGTTTGTAATTGCTTATTTGGTTGTGAAACATGTGTGAGATCTGAAGAGGTAGTCGTTGATCACATGCTCATGAGCTTTCTCCACCCTTTCCATCATTAATGTTCTTGAGGAAGAGATAAAATCATTCGAACATTGACAAATGTTCAATGTGATAATGTAAGGCTAATGGACGTGGAAAGTTTTACATCTTTATTTTCTCAGTGTTTTCAGACTTTTCTCCTCCACGCATGGCAATAACCCAGCCTCGTGTTGGATCCTTTTGAATCTCATGATCCCACTGGTACTCCGAATGTTGCTAGGAGCTTGGGACGGTGGAATTTTGTCCTCGGGCACTTCGGAGATCACGGTCCGATCCGGCTAAATTTAAGGAATGGCGCCGTCCAGGTGTCTGTGTGTTCAGCAGTGTTGGATATGTTCATCCCTGTAAGGTCTCCATTCTTCACTGCTTCTAGAGAACCTATCGTGGGAAAGGTGGTTAAGATTGTTTGTAATGGCAATGTGAGTGAATGTCAGTTACTTTTCACAAACTTGGGTTGACAGGGATACCCATGTTTTATGTCGACGGTAAATTGTTGACACGGTTAAATTGCTACGTTTAAATTGCTACGTTGACCCACATTGCCTTGTGGTTTGTCGCTCGGTGAGTTTATAAGTCAACAAAGTGCTTTTCTTACATGCTTGGGTGTTAGACCGTCGTCTGTCTGTTGATGGCTATCTGGGAATTCCAGTTCAACATGGCATTGGCTGCTTAGTTACCCTCTGACCTTCCCCACGGATACGGATACTGTATTGGTAGAACTACATTTCTGAGTGCAAGCATCTTGCTCCTTCTCCCAAACTTTATCAGCTTGTACTTTCAGCGGCACCCTTACGTGATCGTTTGCATTGCACGTGGTTGCTTTGCAGCCGTGAATTTAAAACTGGTGCATTCCATCATTCTATGGGGGTTTCACAATAAAGTTCCAGGACTGCATTTGTTTAACTAAATAAATAAATTTCCGACTTGATGAGCAACAAAAGTTTCTCCCCTTTAAAGTAGGTCTCTTGTGTGGCAACTTGGTGACATTGTTGCATTTTAATGACAGTTGTGAAATGTTAATGAATGCATATCTTGGTCGTGGTATGGAGTGAAAGGTATTTTAAACGTTTTTTTTGGCCTTCGTCTTCTTTTTTTAATTGTTTTTTTTCATTTTTTGATCAGTTCATGATGTAACGGCACAAAACGATTGTTTTTCTTGAGCTAGCTTTTGTAGAGTGTCCGTCGTCAAGCGGGGCACATCTGAGCGACGTCTACCTCTGAACCTGACCCTTGTTAAGGAGGTGGAGATACTGGGTGAAAGCACAGAGCCGCGCCAGCTCTTACGGCTCTCAATGTCACTAAGGTGAGCTGGCTTGCCAGTGAAGTAATACACGTTCTCTCCATCGTTTACTTTTCAGAGCAGGTGTGACACATTTGAAGCATTTATGATATCCCTTCTTAATGATTTAAAAAAATATATATTTTTAATTTTAACACCTGTATCAGAAACTACCTTGGACATCAGCATCTGACAAAATCAAGGCATAACTGTGAATGCTGTGCAATTGGATGTGACAATATTGCAAGAGTTTGGGTTTGTGCGTATTGACAGCTTACTCGTCGGATGAACACGGAAGTTGGAGAAGATGAGCCATGCGCATGCCCTCAGTATGGGTGTCACTCAGAGGGCCTGCAACTCTTCCAGACCATACAGAAAACGTGAGCTTTGTGGCGGGAGGGTGTTTTGTATTGTACTTTGATTGTTTTCTGCATCTACCAATGTAGGGTACATTGCCGATTTTTACAGGAGAGGTGGGTGGGGATTTTTGAAGTACACTTTATTATGACTCTGCTGAAGAAGTTGCCAGTGGCATGTTTTTGGGTTGTCCGTCTGTACGTCCGTCCGTCCGTCCGTCCATGCTAATTTTCTCTGTTTCTCTGCACCGCTTCTCCGATTGACACATTTTCACATTGGTGCAACTACTCATTGAATGTTTGAATGATAATTATGAAGTCGTAGGTCATGTGTGTGGCAGCCATTTTGAAAAAAGGAAAAACTTTGGACTTCTGTATCTCTGAAACCACTCCGTGAAATAATTTAAACTTGGCACATGTGAAGTGTACTCCAATGGGAAATAAGTGATTTTATTTTTATTGTTTTTTGATGATGTGATTGGTGGCTTTGTTATGATGTCATAATTGCATATGGGAATGCTTTATCAGATCAGTATGAAAATTTTTTAGGGTCATTTGGCTAAATTGTATGGGGGGGGGGGAATTGATGACGTCATCTGTCGCGTGGTTTGGCAGCCATATTGTTTTTTACATAAAACCTTCGAAAATCTTCTTCTCCGAAATGGCTGAACAGATCGAAGCGAAACATTATAGTTATGATCACTTATCAAGAGGAGCAAAATGTTCTCCACCAATGATTCATAGGTCACATGTTGGCAGCTATGAATTTTTTTTGAAGAATAAACCTTTAAAAATCCTCTTTCAGAACGGTTTTACAGATAGAGGAGAAACTTCAACCACATGTTCCCCAAGCCTTGGGGATAACCATGGTGTTCACAAATAATTAATAGGTCACATGATCTGGCAGCTATATTGGATTGAACAAAAATCTTTAAAAAATTATTTTCTTCAACCGCTACATTAATCAATGTGAAACGTCCCGATTATCATCTAGTAGTCACGGGGAAGATATGTTTACATTTCAACCTGATCGGATGCATGGTCTGGCAGCCATAATTATTTAATATTTTGAATCTGGTTCAGGGATTTAAATCAAACTTGGTGCAAGTATGTATAATGATGTAATAATGGGGGCGGAGTCATATCTGGCGATGTTGCGATGTCGGAGAGTGTCCTAGTTTGACATTGCTATTCTCATAGGTAGTTCATTCCCTTGCCGTGTTTTTTGTTTTGTTTGTTTTTTTTCTTGCGGAATTGAGGCTCATGGAAAAGTGAGGCAACCGGTGGGGAGTGGGGGGTCGGGGCAATAAGCTGGGGAATGAACGAACAGGAATATCGTTTATGAGAGGGAAACGCAGCAACAGGCCCAAAACAAGGCCCACAAGAGCACTATTACTAAGCCCCGAGAAAGATGTGTGGACACAGCACAAAAAACATGTGAGGCACTCAACGAGGTGCACTGTAATTTTCATTGCATCAACAAATTAACATCAACGATTAAAAAAACCTAAACAAGAACACTCCGGAACAGGTCTCTCAGCTTTAGAAGACTACCGTTCAAAACAGAGAAGATGGTGTTTGACCACGAAGGAACTCGGAACTGGAAGAAAGATTTCCTCGATCCTCATTCTGCCGATCAGTTTCTCTATCCATCTGTTCTTTGAATGATTTTCTAGTGCGTTGTTATTGTGCCCTTCAATGTTTTTGCACTGCTTTTTGAGGAAATTGTTTCGTAATCATCGTACTGAAATTCAATGATGGGCAATGATGGGTTTTTTTTTTTTAATGTGCCACATGGTGTCTGTATTCTGTTTATAATGTTCTCATTAAACCTTTGAGCGGAGGTGATTTATCTTGTGAATCGCCTGAACATTGCTGTGCTTAATTGAAGGGTCTCTTTCCTGATTTGCCTCTCACTTGTTTATTGCATTGAGTTCATCCACTAATAGCTTCAATCGGTGCTGAGTCGAGCTTTCTCAAGTTGATGAGTGAATCACCGTGGTTTCTCAACCTCTCAACCCTCTTCCCATCCCTCCCCAAAGCAATGCAATTGGCATCAATAATCTGTGTTCTCTCAATACCACACGGGATATTCCGCACCCCTTTGACTTTGCATGTCGGTTGGTTTAGTCTCCATGGTCTGCTTCTGAACCCTGAACCCTCAAAAAGAAGTCATATTGGTGTGTTTCCAAATTGGTTTGAATACTGAAACTTGTAACTTGGGGAAACTGGAGAGTTCATAGAACAACTTGCCCAGCGCAGTCTTGAGAGAAAAACGACAGTGGCGGGGTCTGCGAGCAGCAAATTTAGTTGTCGAGATTATGTAAAATGCCGTAATATTTTGATCAAGCTAAATGAAAGGTTTTTTAAAGCGGCACAAAGTGTTTGTGTTTGATAGTGTTTAAGTATACAGTACAATTCAATTTAAATTAAAGAAAGATTTAAAGGTCTAAGGACAAAAAAGATTTTGGAAGTTTTGCCGTTGATGCAGTGTCTTTTACACCACCTTATTTCACAGTTACATTCGTTCTCTGTGCCTGTTGTTGTTCCTTTATGACATCCATAAAAACAGTACTTTCCTGTTTGGAATTATTCAGTTTTGTTTAACTGCCAGAACAGGAACAGAGTTAGAGTTTATCTCACTCCTCTCTGCGCATGTGTTATCAGGACAAATTCAAAGCCAAAGTACTGTGAAAACTACAGTTTCGTTTTCTATTATGTTTCGATTCATGTTCAAAATATATACATTTAATTGAAATTAAGTTGTTCTCAATTGTAAACTGATGTTTTAGACACACTGGTCAACAGACAGACAAAGTGAACCAATTGCTTAACCCCCGTATTTTGCTTCGTGTGTGGGGGGTATTGTCCATGCATTTGAAATTGTTCTGGAGAATAGCACCATTTTTTTGCTGACAAATTACACATGAAGGTTATGCACACGGACAAATTATCTCAAATTGTATGCCTGTTTTCTCGAATATACAGACCAATGATGCATTATCAATAAATAAATAAAAACTAAACACACCAGGTGCCAACCTTTTATGAAGACCCCATCAATTGATGCCAAACTAAGATAAAAAAATTTTTTTATAGAAGTGTCATAAATTATTTCCTGTCTGCAGCTGACTTTGGACACCAGCTTCGAGAGTAGCTATACGCCAGCCCAGGATTGCTCATGGCTGATGTTAAGGCTAGAAGTTCAAAGACAACCTCTTCCAGTAGTTGACCATGGAAATGGATAGATGGGTTAGTTTGAAGATCCTTCTCGCCTAGAGCAACAGGGTGAGATGGTGAGATTTTTTCCAGGAGGGAAAGCCATGTTCAGTTTGCCAGACCAGATTAGCAAGCAGAGAAGGATGCAGCTGCTGTCTGCTTTGCATTCGGATGTGATGCTGTATGACACAATGTTAAGTCGTCTGCAAAATGTTTACATGGCAGCTGCTCTTTCATGGAGTTGAATTGTCATCTTACCAGTGGAGCTATCTGTTTATTGTTATGGATGGGGAATTTATTGAAGAAGTGAAATTGAGTAAAGGGAGACTTTAGGAGAAAGCAGGGTTGAAGAGTGGGTTATAAATGAAGTTGGGCTGGAAGTGATAGAGTAAAGCTCAAGGGGAGAAGAGCTTGTATGATGCATAATTGGGGTGGAGAGTAAAGTATGTTAACGTTTCTATAAGCAAATATAGGTTGATGAACAGTGACATAACCTTGATAGCAGTCCAGATTAATGATCTTGGGGGAGATTACATTGCATTGGTTAAAAATGACAGCCTTTGGCCTTGTCATTTTGCTGTAACTCTTCATCGTGTGGTTTGTGACGTCAGTCTTGCTATTCATCGTGTAACCTTGGATAACATGTTCAAAAAAAAACTTGGCTGTCTGTTTTCTACTTGTTTCAAATTTCTTTATTCAAGGACTGATGTCATTCTTGCCTATGATTTTGTGCAGTAAAATATTTTGGAGTCAAAAAAATTAATATATATACATACAAACATGTATATTATTATTATGCATGTCCATTCCATACCCATTGGTGAGACAGTGGTCTGATTGTACCCACAATTCTAACTGAAAAAAAAATCATATGTCTGCCATTTTGTAAGCCGAAGACATTTAGAAGTGTCATATTCACATTCGCCATGCCCTCCCTATAAGTTTTCTGTTCAGTGTAAAGCAACCTAAGCTACTGTTAAAAAGATCACAAATTCAAAAGGTTGGAGCTGATAGTGTTATGGCCTGGTGAAGGTGAAAGTACTATATTAGAACATTGTAAACAGGCCTCTGGTTTCAGCCTATGCCTCAGTGCAATTTGATATCAACGCTATATAACACAATGTATTATATATGCACACAAGCAGGGGCTACACAGTGCTGCCTGCTCTGTGAGCTTTCCCGGCAGTGGTTTCGGGACAATGGATATTGAAAAGCGATGGAGTTATTCCTCATGGTGGTTACCTTTGCCTGCAGCTAGTGCAGGCACTGCCTGACTCTCTCTCGGCTGCTTACAATCTTCTCTCGCATCGATTATAGAAAGGTGAATAAATAGCGTTTGGATTTTATAAATAATAATCATTGCATCGATGTTATTTACAAATGAATAAACGAGCACCTGTCAGTTGTGTGATATATTTTAGGAACAGTGCGAATGTTGGAACAGTGCGAACGCTGA
>CM068958.1:140920397-140938457 GCA_035128595.1 Eptatretus atami
GACTGGCAGCGCTATGACATCACTAGGCGATAGGAATTTTTCATCTCCATTTTAATCTTATGGGACCAGCGTCGTATATGCGGTCCGTCGTTGACCGAAACGTCGTAATGTGGCGCATGACTGTATATATATTGTTGTAGAATTCCGTCGCGTTCGGCGTGCGGATGACCGTTTTAGCCAAATCGCTGGTCGCGCGCGCCCACCGAAGGCCGCAATCCAGTCGTGGCTTTCGGACCAACCCGGAATCCAGCCACGGATGCCTTAACGCATCATAAACTAGTCAATTATTCTGTCCACGCGCTACAGGTCAATCGCCGAATTGTCGATATATACCTAACTATTCGCGTGGACAGAAATACCGAGAGTTTATACCTCGACGGACCTGTACGAAAACGAGCCGCTTAAGCGTGCTCGTTCCGTGTGCGAAGCGAGCGGTTTAAATCGCCAAATCCCGTCGGACCAAGATCACTTTATCGGCCTTAAAGCCAGTTAATTCCCGATACGTACCATGGCAGTCAATACAGGAAAGGGACGCAACGAGCAGGTGAACGTTTAAACAATGGGTATTTATTTTTACACTCGGCACATAAGCAGTCAATAGGGGGATGGGGACAAGACACGAGCAAAAGCCTACAGCCGAGTGCTATACGATAATGTACAAGCATGTACTTGATCACAATTCTACTTAGAGACAAGGCGCCACAGACTTTCATACAAAAACCCAAAGAAAAAGACACGGGCTCGTAAGCCTTTAATATTCCCAGAGCCGGGATGACCGAAGGGCTCCGAGAGGCCGGGCGTTACCTGGCCGCCCCTTGGTGGCGACTCGGTGGTCTTCGTTCGGTTGATACGCTGCCCATGCGCCAGTCGCTTGAGCAATTTTGCGGCTCGAGCAGCTGGCGAGCGGCTTGAATGGCGGCTTGGTTGGTCGGGCCTGGCGACGCGCCCGACTCTCCACTTCAGACTGCGCTGGCTGCTCCAAGACTCCACAACTCCAACTGGCTGCTCCACGACAACTGGCGACCAACGAACCACCACTAACCACCAACGAACCACCACGAACCTCCCGCGTGGCAGGCGAGAATTCTCTTCTCCACTCGGCGTTCCAACGCGCCTTTTTATTCCCTCCGATGCGCTTCCTTACCCCCTTCCCGGCACGTGGGGAAAATCCCTTGGGGTGGAAGTTGGCACTTGCTTTTTTCATGAGCATACTTTTTGTAACGGTCAATCTTGTTTACCCGTTCTGAGGGACCCGCCCCAACCTGGCGCGCGGGGGCAATCCTGGGAGTGATCGGGTTTCCTTCTTTCCTGTGCATACTTTTTGTAACGGTCACTCTTGTTTACCCGTTCTGAGGGACCCGCCCCGACCTGGCGCGTGGGGGCAATCCTAGGAGTGATCGGGTTGTTCTTTTTGGAGCATACTTCTCGTAACGGACGTGGAGAATGTGGCTCCTTTGGCTGTGTTTGTGGAGATGGCATGATTGTAGAGATGTTGGCGTTGTGGTGGGGATGGCGTGGTTGTAGAGATGTTGGCGTTGTGGTGGGAATGGTGTGGTTGTAGAGATGTTGTTTGTTTGAAATAAAAGATAGAACAGAATAACGTAACTCAAAGATTCACAGCCCGGCACACAAATAATTCCCTTATACATCGGTGGGGAAATCTAACCTGGAACACACACTTATCGAAATAACTGATCTCTGGGAACCTGAATGGTGGTTTGCGAATTTCCACAACCGTAACAAAATAATATATATATATATTTCAATGAAACCAATGACGGGGGAATCGGTTGAATCTTTGCAAGGATCGATGAAAAGCCAAGGCTCAGCATGTTGGACTTGGCAATATTACATTTCAGAAAATTAATGAAAATCTATTTTTGAATTTAAGCGAGAGACAAACTCAGTGTTGTGGAAAACTGGAACATCATCAGGTTTCATGAACAGGTAGATCTGGGCTTCATTCATGATACAATGGAAATCGATATTGATATTTCTTTAAATTAATGTACCGAGCGGATGCAGATGGAGACACGAAATCGGACGAAGAACAGATCCCTCAGGAACACCAACAGATAGATGAATGGAGTTGTATAAATGACCAGCAATATTTACAAAGAATATACGATCTGTAAGATGAGATTCAAACCATTCAAAAACACGTCTCGTCACACCAGAACAAGAATGAAGACAATCGGTCGAGACAAAAGCAGCCAATCGGTCCGGAAGTGTTGATGTAGCTGATCGCTGGTCCCCATTGTGCAGAATACAGTTGGTAACCTTCAGTGTGGCAGTTTCAGCACCGTTTAGCGATTATAAAAGCAGACTGGGAGGATTCGAAAAGACGATGTTGGTGCAAGTATTGTAGCGGACTAGTGGTAACAGTGTATTCAAGAATGTTGTAGATGAAAGAGAAACGATAAATCAGGCTGTGATTTTGAAAATAATTTGGATCCAAAAAAAAGCTTTCTTTGATACGTGAAAAGTGAACGAAATAGAAAGAATATTTGGGGAAGCGGGGAAAGGTATCTGACTAAGAGTTTGGTAATTGCTTATTTGGTTGTGAAACGATGTGTGAGATCTGATGAGGTAGTCGTTGATCACATGCTCATGAGCTTTCTCCACCCTTTCCATCATTTAATGTTCTTGAGGAAGAGATAAAATCATTCGAACATTGACAAATGTTCAATGTGATAATGTAAGGCTAATGGACGGTGGAAAGTTTTACATCTTTATTTTCTCAGTGTTTTCAGACTTTTCTCCTCCACGCATGGCAATAACCCAGCCTCGTGTTGGATCCTTTTGAATCTCATGATCCCACTGGTACTCCGAATGTTGCTAGGAGCTTGGGACGGTGGAATTTTGTTCCTCGGGCACTTCGGAGATCACGGTCCGATCCGGCTAAATTTAAGGAATGGCGCCGTGCCAGGTGTCTGTGTGTTCAGCAGTGTTGGATATGTTCATCCCTGTAAGGTCTCCATTCTTCACTGGCTTCTAGAGAACCTATCGTGGGAAAGGTGGTTAAGATTGTTTGTAATGGCATGTGAGTGAATGTCAGTTACTTTTCACAAACTTGGGTTGACAGGGATACCCATGTTTTATGTCGACGGTAAATTGTTGACACGGTTAAATTGCTACGTTTAAATTGCTACGTTTGACCCACATTGCCTTGTGGTTTGTCGCTCGGTGAGTTTATAAGTCAACAAAGTGCTTTTCTTACATGCTTGGGTGTTAGACCGTCGTCTGTCTGTTGATGGCTATCTGGGAATTCCAGTTCAACATGGCATTGGCTGCTTAGTTACCCTCTGACCTTCCCCCACGGATACGGATACTGTATTGGTGAGAACTACATTTCTGAGTGCAAGCATCTTGCTCCTTCTCCCAAACTTTATCCAGCTTGTACTTTCAGCGGCACCCTTACGTGATCGTTTGCATTGCACGTGGTTGCTTTGCAGCCGTGAATTTAAAACTGGTGCATTCCATCATTCTATGGGGGTGTTCACAATAAAGTTCCAGGACTGCATTTGTTTAACTAAATAAATAAATTTCCGACTTGATGAGCAACAAAAGTTTCTCCCCTTTAAAGTAGGTCTCTTGTGTGGCAACTTGGTGACATTGTTGCATTTTAATGACAGTTGTGAAATGTTAATGAATGCATATCTTGGTCGTGGTATGGAGTGAAAGGTATTTTAAACGTTTTTTTTGGCCTGTCGTCTTCTGTTTTTTTAATTGTTTTTTTTTCATTTTTTGATCAGTTCATGATGTAACGGCACAAAAACGATTGTTTTTCTTGAGCTAGCTTTTGTAGAGTGTCCGTCGTCAAGCGGGAGGGCACATCTGAGCGACGTCTACCTCGTGAACCTGACCCTTGTTAAGGAGGTGGAGATACTGGGTGAAAGCACAGAGCCGCCGCCAGCTCTTACGGCTCTCAATGTCACTAAGGTGAGCTGGCTTGCCAGTGAAGTAATACACGTTCTCTCCATCGTTTACTTTTCAGAGCAGGTGTGACACATTTGAAGCATTTATGAATATCCCTTCTTAATGATTTAAAAAAATATATATTTTTAATTTTAACACCTGTATCAGAAACTACCTTGGACATCAGCATCTGACAAAATCTAAGGCATAACTGTGAATGCTGTGCAATTGGATTGTACAATATTGCAAGGAGTTTGGGTTTGTGCGTATTGACAGCTTACTCGTCGGATGAACACGGAGGTTGGTGAGAAGATGAGCCATGCGCATGCCCTCAGTATGGGTGTCACTCCAGAGGGCCTGCAACTCTTCCAGACCATACAGAAAACGTGAGCTTTGGTGGCGGGAGGGGGTGTTTTGTATTTGTACGTTTGATTGTTTTCTGCATCTACCAATGTAGGGTACATTGCCGATTTTTACAGGAGAGGGTGGGGTGGGGGATTTTTGAAGTACATCTTATTATGACTCTGCTGAAGAAGTTGCCAGTGGCATTGTTTTTGGGTTGTCCGTCTGTACGTCCGTCCGTCCGTCCGTCCATGCTAATTTTCTCTGTTTTCTCTGCGACCGCTTCTCCGATTGACACATTTTCACATTGGTGCAACTACTCATGTAGAATGTTTGAATGATAATTATGAAGTCGTAGGTCATGTGGTGTGGCAGCCATGTTTGAAAAAAGGAAAAACTTTGGACTTCTGTATCTCTGAAACCACTCCGTGGAAATAATTTAAACTTGGCACATGTGAAGTGTACTCCCAATGGGAAATAAGTGATTTTATTTTTTATTGTTTTTTGATGATGTGATTGGTGGCTTTGTTATGATGTCATAATTGCATATGGGGAATGCTTTATCAGATCAGTATGAAAATTTTTTAGGGTCATTTTGGGCTAAATTGTATGGGGGGGGGGGAATTGATGACGTCATCTGTCGCGTGGTTTGGCAGCCATATTGTTTTTTACATAAAAACCTTCGAAAATCTTCTTCTCCGAAATGGCTGAACAGATCGAAGCGAAACATTATAGTTATGATCACTTATCCAAGAGGAGCAAAATGTTCTCCACCAATGATGTCATAGGTCACATGGTTTGGCAGCTATGAATTTTTTTTGAAGAATAAACCTTTAAAAATCCTCTTCTTCAGAACGGTTTTACAGATAGAGGAGAAACTTCACCCACATGTTCCCCAAGCCTTGGGGATAACCATGGTGTTCACAAATAATTAATAGGTCACATGATCTGGCAGCTATATTGGATTGAACAAAAATCTTTAAAAAATTATTTTTCTTCAACCGCTACATTAATCAATGTGAAACGTCCCGATTATCATCTAGTAGTCACGGGGAAGATATGTTTTACATTTCAACCTGATCGGATGCATGGTCTGGCAGCCATAATTATTTAATATTTTGAATCTGGGTTCAGGGATTTAAATCAAACTTGGTGCAAGTATGTATAATGATGTAATAATGGGGGCGGAGTCATATCTGGCGATGTTGCGATGTCGGAGAGTGTCCTAGTTTTGACATTGCTATTCTCATAGGTAGTTCATTCCCTTGCCGTGTTTTTTGTTTTGTTTTGTTTTTTTTTCTTGCGGAATTGAGGCTCATGGAAAAGTGAGGCAACCGGTGGGGGAGTGGGGGGTAGCGGGGCAATAAGCTGGGGAATGAACGAACAGGAATATCGATTTATGAGGAGGAAACGCAGCAACAGGCCCAAAACAAGGCCCACAAGAGCACTATTACTAAGCCCCGAGAAAGATGTGTGGACACAGCACAAAAACACATGTGAAGGCACTCAACGAGGTGCACTGTAATTTTCATTGCATCAACAAATTAACATCAACGATTAAAAAAAACCTAAACAAGACCACTCCGGAACAGGTCTCCTCAGCTTTAGAAGACTACCGTTCAGAACAGAGAAGATGGTGTTTGACCACGAAGGAACTCGGAACTGGAAGAAAGATTTCCTCGATCCTCATTCTGCCGATCAGTTTCTCTATCCATCTGTTCTTTGAATGATTTTCTAGTGCGTTGTTATTGTGCCCTTCAATGTTTTTGCACTGCTTTTTGAGAAATTGTTTCGTAATCATCGTACTGAAATTCAAGTGATGGGCAATGATGGGTTTTTTTTTTTAATGTGCCACATGGTGTCTGTATTCTGTTTATAATGTTCTCATTAAACCTTTGAGCGGAGGTGATTTATCTTGTGAATCGCCTGAACATTGCTGGTGCTTAATTGAAGGGTCTCTTCCTGATTTGCCTCTCACTTGTTTATTGCATTGAGTTCATCCACTAATAGCTTCAATCGGTGCTGAGTCGAGCTTTCTCAAGTTGATGAGTGAATCACCCGTGGTTTCTCAACCTCTCAACCCTCTTCCCCATCCCTCCCCAAAGCAATGCAATTGGCATCATAATCTGTGTTCCTCTCAATATCCACACGGGATATTCCGCACCCCTTTGACTTTGCATGTCGGTTGGTTTAGTCTCCATGGTCTGCTTCTGAACCCTGAACCCTCAAAAAGAAGTCATATTGGTGTGTTTCCAAATTGTTTTTGAATACTGAAACTTGTAACTTGGGGAAACTGGAGAGTTCATAGAACAACTTGCCCAGCGCAGTCTTGAGAGAAAAACGACATGGGCGGGGTCTGCGAGCAGCAAATTTGATTGGTCGAGATTATGTAAAATGCCGTAATATTTTGATCAAGCTAAATGAAAGGTTTTTTAAAGCGGCACAAAGGTGGTTTGTGTTTGATAGTGTTTAAGTATACAGTACAATTCAATTTAAATTAAAGAAAGATTTTAAAGGTCTAAGGACAAAAAAGATTTTGGAAGTTTTGCCGTTGATGCAGTGTCTTTTACACCACCTTATTTCACAGTTACATTCGTTCTCTGTGCCTGTTGTTTGTGTCCTTTATGACATCCATAAAAACAGTACTTTCCTGTTTGGAATTATTTTCAGTTTTGTTTAACTGCCAGACAGGCAGACAGAGTTAGAGTATTATCTCACTCCTCTCTGCGCATGTGTTATCAGGACAAATTCAAAGCCAAAAGTACTGTGAAAACTACAGTTTCGTTTTCCTATTATGTTTCGATTCATGTTCAAAATATAACATTTAATTGAAATTAAGTTGTTCTTCAATTGTAAACTGATGTTTGTAGACACACTGGTCAACAGACAGACAAAGTGAACCAATTGCTTAACCCCCGTATTTTGCTTCGTGTGTGGGGGGGTATTGTCCATGCATTTGAAATTTGTCTGGAGAATAGCACCATTTTGTTTTGCTGACAAATTACACATGAAGGTTATGCACACGGACAAATTATCTCAAATTGTATGCCTGGTTTTCTCGAATATACAGACCAATGATGCATTATCAATAAATAAATAAAAACTAAACACACCAGGTGCCAACCTTTTTATGAAGACCCCATCAATTGATGCCAAACTAAGATAAAAAAATTTTTTTTATAGAAGTGTCATAAATTATTTCCTGTCTGCAGCTGACTTTGGACACCAGCTTCGGAGGTAGCTATACGCCAGCCCAGGATTGCTCATGGCTGATGTTAAGGCTGAGAAGTTCAAAAGACAACCTCTTCCAGTAGTTGACCATGGAAATGGATAGATGGGTTAGTTTGAAGATCCTTCTCGACCTAGAGCAACAGGGTGAGATGGTGAGATTTTTTCCAGGAGGGAAAGCCATGTTCAGTTTGCCAGACCAGATTAGCAAGCAGAGAAGGATGCAGCTGCTGTCTGCTTTGCATTCGGATGTGATGCTGTATGACACAATGTTAAGTCGTCTGCAAAAATGTTTACATGGCAGCTGCTCTTTCATGGAGTTGAATTGTCATCTTACCAGTGGAGCTATCTGTTTATGATGTATGGATGGGGAATTTATTGAAGAAGTGAAATTGAGTAAAGGGAGACTTTAGGAGAAAGCAGGGTTGAAGAGTGGGGTTATAAATGAAGTTGGCTGGGAAGTGATAGAGTAAAGCTCAAGGGGAGAAGGAGCTTGTATGATGCATAATTTGGGGTGGGAGAGTAAAGTATGTTAACGTTTCTATAAGCAAATATAGGTTGATGAACAGTGACATAACCTTGATAGCAGTCCAAGATTAATGATCTTGGGGGAGGATTACATTGCATTGGTTAAAAATGACAGCCTTTTGGCCTTGTCATTTTGCTGTAACTCTTCATCGTTGGTTTGTGACGTCAGTCTTGCTATTCATCGTGTAACCTTGGATAGCATGTTTCAAAAAAAAACTTGGCTGTCTGTTTTATACTTGTTTTCAAATTTCTTTATTCAAGGACTGATGTCATTCTTGCCTATGATTTGTGTGCAGTAAAATATTTTGGAGTCAAAAAAATTAATATATATACATACAAACATATATATTATTATGTATGCATGTCCATTCCATACCCATTGGTGAGACAGTGGTCTGATTGTACCCACAATTCTAACCTGAAAAAAAAATCATATGTCTGCCATTTTGGTAAGCCGAAGACATATTTAGAAGTGTCATATTCACATTCGCCATGCCCTCCCTATAAGTTTTCTGTTCAGTGTAAAGCAACCTAAGCTACTGTTAAAAAGATCAACAAATATCGAAAGGTTGGAGCTGATAGGTGTTATGGGCCTGGTGAAGGTGAAAGTACTATATTGTAAACATTGTAAACAGGCCTCTGGTTTCAGCCTATGCCTCAGTGCAATTTGAATTATCCAAGCTATATAACCACAATGTATTATATATGCACACAAGCAGGGGCTACACAGTGCTGCCTGGCTCTGTGAGCTTTCCCCGGCAGTGGTTTCGGGACATGATGGATATTGAAAAGCGATGGAGTTATTGGCCTCATGGTGGTTACCTTTTGCCTGCAGGCTGGTGGCAGCACTGCCTGACCCCACATCCCAATATACACTTTATAGCAGCATTTGGTTGCCTCAAAACTGATGCCAAGGCCAACGTGTGGTAGCTTAAAACTTTGCTCAGATTCTGAAGTACCTACACCCAAAAATTGGGGCCTCCAGCTGCTACGGTTCAGCCATGAAATAATAACGTACAAATGCACAAACACAAACGCTGGAAAATATGTATATTCTGTCAGACCCTGGTGTTCGCTATTTGTGGACCCTGCATATTCATAGTTTATATAATGCGACGTGCTTTGACATTCGTGGTCTTGTACTTCGCATGTGTTTTTTTTTATTTTTTTTTTGCGGGTGCATTCTCAATTTGTTTCACGGTTTTTCAGGGCGGTTTCACAGATTATTTTTGTGGGCGTATTCGTGGTTTTTCGCATTTTTTTTTCATGGGATTTTTGATTTTTCCAAAGTGAATCATGAACCGGTAGGAACCTATCCCCCCCCTTTTTCCATTGAAACGATGCCCCGACATTCGTAGATTTGACATTCGCTGCATTTTTCAGGAACGTATCCCCCGCAAATAGCAGGGTCCGACAGTACAGTACGTAAGCAGTAGGCATGTTTTTGCTGCATGTACATAACCCAGGTTATTTTTATTTTTTGGGAGTGATCGAGTCAGTGGTCTGCTACCTACACACTGCCCAAATAAAAGGATGTGTCAGAAGAACATGTTGTATGCTTGGAACAAGATCGCCAGTCGGGTGGGTACTCTGCTAGTATTATGTAAACCTTGGTGAATAACATTGTGTCTCAACATTTTATTCCAATTCCAAAAACAAAGCAATGGACTTTTGGTGAATATACCCGTAGACTGATCCACCAAAACACATGCTTATCAATGCCTACAACAACTCCTCAAATGCAGAATCATACCATTGCATAGAGAGAAACCTGTGTGAAAGCCAACTTTGTTTTTAAAAGGGAAGAGAAACGAGGCACGAAGTTTCTACCTCTGCATTTTGTGAAAGATTGATACAAAGAAAAATGTGTTCCTGCTTTAAATATACAGTACTAGTCAAAAGCATCCACAACCATCCTTGACCATGTTGTGGAACGTCGGCTGAGGCACTCCCTTTTGTATATATATTTTTTCCTTCCGCCCTCACTTTTTCACCTTTTATTCACTTTTAAAATCATTTTCTCAGCAACCAATTGAGCAATTGACACAACGCTTTCAACATAGTGGAATGGAGAAATTTTTCACAATGCAAGAAAAAAACCCATGGACAAATTTTTACTGAAGTTACATGATTATTGGATGGAAAATCATTTTTCTGCAGCCATAAGTTGCAGGGTGTTTCACGTATTGGGAATAAACGTCTTCGATCTCGCTTAGCTCAGACTTGGCCGAATTACAAGAAGGCTTTCAAAAGAACAAAACATTGTAAACTGATCGTCATGAAGAAATTGGGACGACTAGATCATAAATCCATTTTATTGCAAATGATGTGAAATTAGAAATCCAGAAATCCATTTGATTAAAAAAAAAACATTTAAATCATGGCTCGTGGAAGAGTGGGGCGACAAAGGGGTAAAAGGAGTTGCACCAACAGTGGTACGGCAAGGCAACAAGTTAGGGAGTGGATGAACAGAAAAAAGAGGAAGGAAAGGAAACGGCACCTGAACGAGGCCCACAAGAGCATTTGGCCCAGAGGACACAAAGCCAGCACAAACCTGTGCGTGAAGGCACTCAAAATGCACAAATACAAACAAATGAACAAAGACTGCAAACAAAACTTCCAGAGCATGTACAGTGCCTTCATAAAGTATTCACACCCCGAGACTTTTGTCATATTTTGTTTACACCCTGAATTTAAAATGGATTGAATTTAAATTTTTTGTCACCGATCGACACAAAATACCCCATAATGACAAAGTGAAAACATGATTTTAGAAATTTTTACAAATTAATTAAAAGTGAATAGCTTAAATGTCTTGTGTCAACCCCTGAGTCAATACATTGTAGAAGAGCCTTTGGCAGCGATTACAGCTTCGAGTCTTCTTGGGTATGTCTGTATCAGCTTTGCACATCTGGATTTGGGGATTTTCTCCCATTCTTCCTTGCAGATTTGCTCAAGCTCTGTCAAGTTGGATGGGGAGCATCGGTGAACTGCAATTTTCAAGTATTTCTTCAGATTCTCAACGGGATTAAAGTCTGGGCTTTGGCTGGGCATCTCAAAGAGTTTCACATTCTTGTTCTCCAAGCCATTCCAATGTGGCTTTGGCTGTATGCTTGGGGTCATTGTCTTGTTGGAACGTAAATCTTCGCCCCAGTCTAAGGTCTTTTGCACTCTGAAGCTGGTTCTCTTCAAGGATTTGCCTGTATTTGGCTCCATTAATTGTTCCCTCTATCCTATCACCGATCGACACAAAACACCCCGTAATGACAAATGTCCCATAAAACCCCAGTCTCAAGGATCTCAGGTTCTCCTCAAGGATTTGCCTGTATTTGGCTCCATTCATTGTTCCCTCCATCCTTACAAGTCTCCCAGTCCCTGCTGCTGAAAAGCATCCCCATAGCATGATGCTGCCACCACCATGCTTCATGGTAGGGATGGTGTTAGATGGGTGATTAGTTGTGCTCGGTTTCCGCCATATGTAGTGCTTTGCATTGAGGCCAAAGAGTTCAATTTTCATCTAATCGGACCACAGAATCTTTTGCCTCATGCTCTCTGTCTTTCACATGCCTTCTTGCAAACTCCCAGCATGCTGTGATGTGCCTTTTTCTCAGGGATGACTGCTGTCTGGCCACTCTCCCATCAAGCCTAGATTTGTGAAGGGCTGCAGAGATTGTTGTCCTTCCGGTAGGTTCTCCCATCTCAGCAAAGGAACTCTGTAGTTCTGTCAGAGTGGTCATTTGGTTCTTGGTCACCTCCCCTGACCAAGGTCCTTGCACGGTTGCTCAGTTGGGTCCATTGCTCAGTTTGGTCGGACAGCCAGCTCGAGGAAGAGTCTAGATAGTTCCATATTTCTTCCATTTCCTAATGATGGAGCTCACTGTGCTCTTGGGAACTTTCACCAATCGAGAAATTGTTTTATACCCTTCCCCAGATCTATGCCTTCTCACAATTCTATCTCGGAGTTCTACGGACAGTTTCCTGGACTTCATGGTAGAGTTTCTGCTCTGACATGCACTGTCGACTGTGGAACCTTATATAGAAAGGTGTGTTTCATTCTAAATCATGTCCAATCAATTGAACTGGCCACTGTGGATTCAGTTGTATGGGCATCTCAAGGATGATGAACGGAAATTGGATGCACCTGAGCTCAATTTGGATTGTCAAAGCAAAGGGGTTGAATACTTATTGACCCAAGACATTTCAGCTTTTCATTTGTAAGTAATTTGTAAAAAAAATAATCTATAAACATGTTTTCACTATCGTTATGGAGTATTTTGTTTCGGTCAGTGACAAAAATTTTTTTAAATTTAATCCGTTTTAAATTCAGGGTGTAACAACCAAATGTGATAAACGTCGAGGGATGTGAATACTTTCTAAAGGCACTGTGTCTTTAGTTTTATTTGACTGACGGCGTCTGTTCGCTAAGAAACCCGAGATTATTGGAATCCATGTGCTGTAGTAAGAAAGACACCCGATAAAATTGTCGTGAAGAGAGCAGTTTAACACAATGTTGTATACTTTCACCATTTCCATTCAACTTGTTCTACAATCTACAGTATAATGAATGTTCGATTGGAGAATTGCAAGAAACTCACCAGCATAAACATGACTAACATCAGATATTCTGTCGATGCAGTTGTGATAACAGAGATGAGAGATTCTCTTTTAATAATGGCAGCCAATCTAAACAGCTGTCAACATTGTGACAGAACATTAGATGAGAAGAGAATTATAATCATGGTTTTCAGTAAAAAGGAAATGATTCGGTGCAAAATTAATGGCGAACAACTGGAGTAAGTTGCAGACTACAATTTGTGTTGTTACTGTTACGTCACCTTGTTACGACTTTTACTTCCTCTGGAGTCTCGACAGTAAAGTTTGCTCATCCTTACGGTGCATCGGCATGGGCCGACACAACGATAACATGTAACGTGTATTGCGGAAGGCCCGTACAGGGGCTGATCCGAGGATCTCACCAAACCGTCCGATCGGTGGTAGCGACGGGTGATGTGTACAAAGGGCAGGGACTTGATCAACGCGAGCTGATGACTCGCTTAATGTGAATTCCTCGTTCGTGGGACACTGTCTCAAGCCCCAATCCCCACCACGGACAGGGCTCAGTAGTTTACCCTCAGCGGGGTATAACTTCCTGGCTAACACAACGTGCAGACTATAGTAAACCAATGGAGGAAAAGACATTACAAACTGGGGTCCATTTACAATGCAAGCAATTTATTAAAAGGGCGAGGAAAGGTATGTGTTCAAGCAAGCAAAGGTTTTAATGCCGAAAATATGTACAGCAGGGAAAAGCAAGGATGGGTGAGGTGCAGCAAAAGAGATTTACAAACGAAAGACAGGGCAGAGCTATACCGTTATACAACTTATACAATCTTATTTACTCCAGCACGACAGGTGCCATCATAAACACTCCCGAGGAAAATTAGAAAGCAAGAAAGGTAACAGGTAAGTCCCTCTTACCTTTCTTGTCAAGAGGTCAAGAAAGGTAAGTCCCTGTGGTATCCATCTTGTATACCCCATGTTCCCCACCGCAATACACGTTACCCTCTCCCTTCCACAGATCTAATGTCGCTGTTCCTCACTGTTTTGTCCTTCCCTCTCCCACCCCTCTTGTTTCATGCCCTTCCTTGCTGTGCGTTGTGTGTTGGCTCTCATACAAGCCTCGACAATGCATACAAAAAAAAAGAAAAAAGTACGAGGTGATTTTGACTTCTTGGTTACCAGGCGAGGTCGATGGACCTGCACAAATTCCAGTTGTTGTGGAGGAAAACTGATGGTGTCTAACGTGCATGGTCAGGGGCAGGGGGCGGTGTGGTGATTGAAAGATGATATGTGGAGAGGAAGATGTAAAATATGTGGATCGGTAGACCTGGACAATCGTTAATGCTCTTTTATTGCATCTACAGTAGACAAGATAGTGATTTTTAAAAAAAGAATGTGTGAGGAGATAGGCTGATAGTGAAGTGCAAGGAGGTCTGTAAGTGAATGACCATACTATCTAACACTGTGCTCGGTCTGGCACCTGGCTCTTCCACTCACTCCGCACTCCACTCCATGGGTTTTGTTCCGCTCGCTCTGCCAACCAGGAACGCACCGTGACCACAAGAACCAGAAGGCCAAGACTAACAAGTACAAACCGCAGCTCAAGAATGACCCAAATGCACAGCCAAGCCGAGCTTCTGTGCGGAACGCACAGCACTTTATAATCCCCAAGTGGGGGTGGTGTTTTAGAACCAGATCGGGACGAGTTGTTGGTGTTTTCCAGTGCCCCAATTGGCACGCGGACGATCACCGCGGCGCTGCCCCCCCCCCCCATGCGAGAGTTTCAGCAGCGGAAATGGCCCCATTCACCTCGAATCTCCGTCATGTGATGGAGCTCTTGGCTTAAAATGGGGCTGAGCACCTGGTCGCGTGCCTCAGCTGCGGATGTATGCCAAACACAATGGGGACGACTATTGAGAGTAGCTTCAGGATACTGACACTCTGTCGAACGGGGTCTCGCGCATACTCGCACCCCAAGTTAGAGGTCTGTACATCCAGACTCGAGTGTCGGCAATGGTGTGTCGCGTTCACCCGTTCCCTGTCGGTCCAAAAAGGTGGTGGTGGTCACTGGCTGACTGTGGTTTCGTGATGGCAGATTCAGTGTAGCAGTGAGCGTAGCATTGGTTTGTGGTGTTTGTGTTTGGGGTAGTTGGTTATTCATTGTGGTTGAGGTGGCAGTGGTGAATGTACGCGAGCTTGAGTTGTGTTTCGATGTCGTGGCGATTACGATGAAAATGTCTTGTTGGTGTGTGAATTGTTGCAGCGTTGGCATTCGAGTATGGTGAGGGCTGAGGTGTAATGTCTGTTGGATTATGGCGCATGATTTGAATGGATTTTGGCGTGTGTATGTTAATGACTGCCTGTTGCTATGGTCTACATGCTTGTGTGTGCAGCGAAGCAAAACGAGTAAAGAAGGGGAAGAAAAACCTACCTAAAGCCCATGCAAAGCATATTGACCCATAAACCCATTACATGTAAGGGAAGGGCTATCTAAAACGAATACTAATGAAATAACTATCTTGGGAACTCGATATGTTTGTGCCGTTGCCTTGAGGAGTAATGGTTTCATAGAACTGCAACAATATGATAATGCAAAGATGAACTGATTAGATTTTGGCATCAAATGTCAGAGGTCCTGTCAGTTAAAAATGTGATATTTGAGAACATCTGAAGGGATTTAAATCAAACGCGGTACAAGTATGTATAATGATGTAAAGATGAACCGATTATGTTTTTTGGCCAAGAGGTCAAAAGTTATGTTCGGTAAAATCCTGTTTCCACGATAACTTGTGAACCAGTGATGGGATTTTGACCAAACTTGATGTAAGTATATATTATGATTCAAAGATGAACTGATTCGATTTTAGCATCAAGAGGTCAAAGGTCAGAGGTCACGTCAGGTAAAAATGTTATCAACGTGGGGATTTGAGCTCAACTAAGTGCATGTGCCATGATACATATGTGCAGGCTAGATATTGAGGTCAAATGGTCTGAAGGTTTTCGGTCAAAGTTAGAGTATGCAAAGACTTGATGTGTGCGGAGGCATATATCGGTCAACGTCGCAACGTCAAATTGTGTCTAGTTTTAATCTATGGTTGCAAAAGTTGGATTTTGTCAAAGGAAACTTCATGAAAATGACAGAGAGCAAGCAGAGATTACAGATCCTAGTCAGGACGTGCTTGTGTATGTTTTTAATACCTACTTTATAGAGGTACTCGGTTGAAAAATGATAACGTGTAATACTGGCTAGTAGTAGGTGGCATTTGTAGCCTATGTAAGCACATTCTGTAGCGCTCAAACAGACGGACAAACAGACCCAAATGCAATACTCTTTTCTCTGGCGAGGGTAAACGTGCATTTCAATGACAGTGTTGGCGCAGAACACTGAAAATCGTTTGGGTTAGCAAAACGAACAGCAAATGCATTCTGGAGAAGAGGCAAAGTGGAATTTTCTTTCTAAAACCATGTCCAAAGGAAAGCAACACTTGCTGTACATGCCGTACAGGATTCAAGTGGTGAGACATCCGTGAACGTCTATGAAGGCAGATTTGACAGGGAAAAAAGAATGATTGATGTCATGAATGTGGAGGGATGACTTCAGAGAATGAGAAAGCAGAATTATGGGGAAATCAAGAAGACAGCTGAGAATCGGGATCGCCGGCTTGTCCTGATAGCTCGCCTTCTCATCTACAAAGGCACAACTATCCTGATGATGACAATGATGATGCAAAAGCATCAAAGCTTCTTGTTTGAGAACGTCTGTCCTCTTCTGGTCTTCATTTTTATTTATTTCAATTTCTTTCTTTTTCTCCTTTTTTTTTTTGTTTTTTTTTAACACGCCATGCTGTTTACAAGTTGGTGTCTCCCCACCCACTTTCACTTTGTCTTTTTCTTGGTATATTGTAATTGAGATACCCCTTGTAAATGAGTCTCAGTACTCTGCATTCCAAATAAGAGAGCTGTACAAAAAGTCGTGAGCATCATTGAATGCCACATGTTTGTGCCAAGTATAGTTAGAACACGAGTTATTGGTGACATCTATCTGTATATCCACTCCAATATAAATACAAGCTCGGCACATGCACACATTGATGTTCCCACAATCCATTGTGATAAAATGGCTCTCAACATAACATTTTGCCAATGTGTAGTGATTGAATTGCTCGGAAACTAGAACAACCCCGCTGCAGATATCTACAGCCGATTGAGTCAGGTGTATGGAGATGCCTGCATGGGTGCTAACCGTGTCAGAACATGGGTAAAACACTTCAAAGATGGAAACACGGACATCGCCAATTAGCCACGTTGTGGTCAGCTGAGAAGTGCCACGACTGAACGCATTGAGCAGAAAGTTGAAGTGCTCATCAGTGAAGACCAAAGAGTGACCTTTAGGGAGATCGCAGCGCAATTTGGCAGAGGACACCATACCGTATAGGAAATGATAGTGACATTAGGATATAAAAAAGTTTGTTCCCATTGGGTTCCCTGTTTGCCTATGGAGGAACACAAAAAGACACATGGATATGTCATCACAGTTGCTTCAACAACATGATGCCGAGGACGATGACTTCCTATTCTGTATTTTGAATGGTGATGAAAGCTGGTTCCACCATTTAGACCCAGAAATCAAGCGGCAAAGAATGGAATGGCATCACTCCACAAGTCCAAAAAGAAGAAGACCAAAAAGAGTACCCTCCGCTGGCAAACCCCAAAGGATACACCATCAATGCGGCTCGCTCCGTTCAAACGCTCAAGAAACTGAAACATGCACCTTGGTAAAAGCACCCGATGAACGAGCTTTCATCACCAATGAAGAAAGCTGTCATCTTTCAACATGACGACATTAGACCTCACACTGCATGTCTGACATTGAAGAAAATCTCAAAGAATGACTGGGAATTTTTCCCCCATGCCCCGTAAATCCAACTTGGCCCCCTCCAATTACCATCTGTTTGGGCCCTTGAAAGATCACGAGAGGCCAGCACTATGAAACCAACAATGAGGCAGTTCAGATAGCCATGTGTAGCTGGTTGCAAAGTGGAACAAACTTCTACTGCAGCTGGATTTTCAAGCTCATGCAGTGCTGGCAGAAATGCTTGGATTGTTCTGGAGATTTTATAGAAAAGTAATGTGGCGTATCCAGTTACTATTGACAATATCCACACTAGCAGGAGTTGCGACCGCTAATGTAGTGACTTGATTTAAAATTGGGTGGCAAGCAATCCAAAGGTGTCCCCGATTTCGCTCGATCTGATGATTATTGACGATATCAATTTTCTCACATGTACCTTTGTTTTACTGTACAACAGATGTGCTCATGACTTTCGGTGTGGCCCTAGTTTATACGAGATAAGAGAGCCGTTTGTCTGTGTGTCGCCATTTTTCCCAGAGATCGCTGAACGGCCCTTCGCCAAACTTTCAGAGGTTCATCAGTGACTGCCTGGGAGTGTTTTAGGCAAAAAAAAAATTGAAAAATTTCAAATA
>CM068958.1:140946778-140959433 GCA_035128595.1 Eptatretus atami
TGTGAGGAGATAGGCTGATAGTGAAGTGCAAGGAGGTCTGTAAGTGAATGACCATACTATCTAACACTGTGCTCGGTCTGGCACCTGGCTCTTCCACTCACTCCGCACTCCACTCCATGGGTTTTGTTCCGCTCGCTCTGCCAACCAGGAACGCACCGTGACCACAAGAACCAGAAGGCCAAGACTAACAAGTACAAACGCAGCTCAAGAATGACCCAAATGCACAGCCAAGCCGAGCTTCTGTGCGGAACGCACAGCACTTTATAATCCCAAGTGGGGGTGTGTTTTAGAACCAGATCGGACAGTTGTTGGTGTTTTCCAGTGCCCAATTGGCACGCGGACGATCACCGCGGCGCTGCCCCCCCCCATGCGAGAGTTCAGCAGCGAAATGCCCCATTCACCTCGAATCTCCGTCATGTGATGGAGCTCTTGGCTTAAAATGGGCTGAGCACCTGCGGCGTGCCTCAGCTGCGGATGTATGCCAAACACAATGGGGACGACTATTGAGAGTAGCTTCAGGATACTGACACTCTGTCGAACGGGGTCTCGCGCATACTCGCACCCCAAGTTAGAGGTCTGTACATCCAGACTCGAGTGTCGGCAATGGTGTTGTCCGTTCACCCGTTCCTGTCGGTCCAAAAAGGTGGTGGTGGTCACTGGCTGACGTGGTTCGTGATGGCAATTCAGTGTAGCAGTGAGCGTAGCATGGTTGTGGTGTTGTGTTTGGGTAGTTGGTTATTCATTGTGGTTGAGGTGGCAGTGGTGAATGTACGCGAGCTTGATTGTGTTTCGATGTCGTGGCGATTACGATGAAAATGTCTTGTGGTGGGTGTGAATTGTTGCAGCGTGGCATTCGAGTATGGTGAGGCTGAGGTGTAATGTCTGTTGGATTATGGCGATGATTTGAATGGATTTGCGCTGGTATGTTAATGACTGCCTGTTGCTATGGTCTACATGCTGTGTGTGCAGCGAAGCAAAACGAGAAAGAAGGGGAAGAAAAACCTACCTAAAGCCCATGCAAAGCATATTGACCCATAAACCCATTACATGTAAGAAGGGCTATCTAAAACGAATACTAATGAAATAACTATCTTGGGAACTCGATATGTTTGGCCGTTGCCTTGAGGAGTAATGGTTTCATAGAACTGCAACAATATGATAATGCAAAGATGAACTGATTAGATTTTGGCATCAAATGTCAGAGGTCCTGTCAGTTAAAATGTGATATTTGAGAACATCTGAAGGATTTAAATCAAACGCGGTACAAGTATGTATAATGATGTAAAGATGAACCGATTATGTTTTTGGCCAAGAGGTCAAAGTTATGTTCGGTAAAATCCTGTTTCCACGATAACTTGTGAACAGTGATGGATTTTGACCAAACTTGATGTAAGTATATATTATGATTCAAAGATGAACTGATTCGATTTTAGCATCAAGAGGTCAAAGGTCAGAGTCACGTCAGGTAAAAATGTTATCAACGTGGGGATTTGAGCTCAACTAAGTGCATGTGCATGATACATATGTGCAGGCTAGATATTGAGGTCAAATGGTCTGAAGGTTTCGGTCAAGTAAGAGTATGCAAAGACTTGATGTGTGCGGAGGCATATATCGTCAACGTCGCAACGTCAAATTGTGTCTAGTTTTAATCTATGGTTGCAAAAGTGGATTTTGTCAAAGGAAACTTCATGAAAATGACAGAGAGCAAGCAGAGATACAGATCCTAGTCAGGACGTGCTTGTGTATGTTTTTAATACCTACTTTATAGAGGTACTCGGTTGAAAAATGATAACGTGTAATACTGGCTAGTAGTAGGTGGCATTTGTAGCCTATGTAAGCACCTCTGTAGCGCTCAAACAGACGGACAAACAGACCCAAATGCAATACTCTTTTCTCTGGCGAGGTAAACGTGCATTTCAATGACAGTGTTGGCGCAGAACACTGAAAATCGTTGGGTTAGCAAAACGAACAGCAAATGCATTCTGGAGAAGAGGCAAAGTGGAATTTTCTTTCTAAAACCATGTCCAAAGGAAAGCAACACTTGCTGTACATGCCGTACAGGATTCAAGTGGTGAGACATCCGTGAACGTCTATGAAGGCAGATTGACAGGGAAAAAGAATGATTGATGTCATGAATGTGGAGGGATGACTTCAGAGAATGAGAAAGCAGAATTATGGGAAATCAAGAAGACAGCTGAGAATCGGGATCGCCGGCTTGTCCTGATAGCTCGCCTTCTCATCTACAAAGGCACAACTATCCTGATGATGACAATGATGATGCAAAAGCATCAAAGCTTCTTGTTTGAGAACGTCTGTCCTCTTCTGGTTTTCATTTAATTCAATTCTTTCTTTTTCTCCTTTTTTTTTTGTTTTTTTTTAACACGCCATGCTGTTTACAAGTTGGTGTCTCCCCACCCACTTTCACTTTGTCTTTTTCTGGTATATTGTAATTGAGATACCCCTTGTAAATGAGTCTCAGTACTCTGCATTCCAAATAGAGAGCTGTACAAAAAGTCGTGAGCATCATTGAATGCCACATGTTTGTGCCAAGTATAGTTAGAACACGAGTTATTGGTGACATCTATCTGTATATCCACTCCAATATAAATACAAGCTCGGCACATGCACACATTGATGTTCCCACAATCCATTGTGATAAAATGGCTCTCAACATAACATTTTGCCAATGTGTAGTGATTGAATTGCTCGGAAACTAGAACAACCCGCTGCAGATATCTACAGCCGATTGAGTCAGGTGTATGGAGATGCCTGCATGGGTGCTAACCGTGTCAGAACAGGGTAAAACACTTCAAAGATGGAAACACGGACATCGCCAATTAGCCACGTTGTGGTCAGCTGAGAAGTGCCACGACTGAACGCATTGAGCAGAAAGTTGAAGTGCTCATCAGTGAAGACCAAAGAGTGACCTAGGGAGATCGCAGCGCAATTTGGCAGAGGACACCATACCGTATAGGAAATGATAGTGACATTAGGATATAAAAAAGTTTGTTCCCATTGGGTTCCCTGTTTGCCTATGGAGGAACACAAAAAGACACATGGATATGTCATCACAGTTGCTTCAACAACATGATGCCGAGGACGATGACTTCCTATTCTGTATTTTGAATGGTGATGAAAGCTGGTTCCCCATTTAGACCCAGAAATCAAGCGGCAAAGAATGGAATGGCATCACTCCACAAGTCCAAAAAGAGAAGACCAAAAAGAGTACCCTCCGCTGGCAAACCCAAAGGATACACCATCAATGCGGCTCGCTCCGTTCAAACGCTCAAGAAACTGAAACATGCACCTTGGTAAAAGCACCCGATGAACGAGCTTTCATCACCAATGAAGAAAGCTGTCATCTTTCAACATGACGACATTAGACCTCACACTGCATGTCTGACATTGAAGAAATCTCAAAGAATGACTGGGAATTTTTCCCCATGCCCCGTAAATCCAACTTGGCCCCCTCCAATTACCATCTGTTTGGGCCCTTGAAAGATCACGAGAGCCAGCACTATGAAACCAACAATGAGGCAGTTCAGATAGCCATGTGTAGCTGGTTGCAAAGTGGAACAAACTTCTACTGCAGCTGGATTTTCAAGCTCATGCAGTGCTGCAGAAATGCTTGGATTGTTCTGGAGATTTTATAGAAAGTAATGTGGCGTATCCAGTTACTATTGACAATATCCACACTAGCAGGAGTTGCGACCGCTAATGTAGTGACTTGATTTAAATTGGGTGGCAAGCAATCCAAAGGTGTCCCCGATTTCGCTCGATCTGATGATTATTGACGATATCAATTTTCTCACATGTACCTTTGTTTTACTGTACAACAGATGTGCTCATGACTTTCGGTGGGCCTAGTTTATACGAGATAAGAGAGCCGTTTGTCTGTGTGTCGCCATTTTTCCCAGAGATCGCTGAACGGCCCTTCGCCAAACTTTCAGAGGTTCATCAGTGACTGCCTGGAGTGTTTTAGGCAAAAAAAAATTGAAAAATTTCAAATAAAATGTTCATTTGGGGGGGGGGGTTCTTCATCGCTCTTGTGCCAAAGCCTTTCTCATTAATGACTCGTATTCAAGTACACATATGTATAAAAAATATAAACAATTACCAAACATTTAAATCCAAATAAACCACTTCTGGAAGCAGTCAACATTAGTGTACATCTTCCTGTACGTCACCATATTATAGATCGGGGCAAACTTAAACTAGGAACGTCGACACATTAGCGAGCATCCTTTCGACGAATAACATCTAATTCCATTTCTAAGGTAACACTTTTATTATGCCTTTGAGCAATAATCTACAGGGGTTTACAAAATGTTGTTACCCCCTCTGCAAAACCTGATAAATAATATGCACTGGCAAACACCGCAGTCTGAGATCTGACATGGAATTAGCGAGCATCTCATTGGGGCTGACACAATCTGTCAACTTCCTGATTCAGCCAATGGTACTCCATCTCTCCTCGATTGCTTTTGACTAATTTCCTTGATCATGTCTACTGTTCTTCCTCTGCTCCAATCTGTTCATCTGACCACATGCTTGTTGAGAGGGTCATCTCTGACTGTTATTAGGGAACCAGCTCAGTGCCGACGAGTCTGGTATTTCACTCATGCTGACTGGCAGGGACTTCAAGCAGCCATCAAACTTCTGGACTGATCTCCAATTTCTACTCTTTCCAACATCAACTCATCCTGGGAATTTATTCAAAGAAATTTGCTCTCTCTCTCATGCACAAATTTATCCATCTCGTCTTGAGTTGTCCCACCCTTCCTCCCGCCGTGGTACACTGAAGCTTGTGCAAGGCTGTTGGCCTGAAACAACTTGCCTTCGCCTCATGGAAGGAAAATCCAACTGAAGGCAATCTCATTTCCTTCCATAAAGCTCGGAACAAGTGTGTGTCTACCTCAGGAGAACCAGGAATCAACATTTTCTCATCTCAAGTCTGAACACTGAAACCTGTCTCCCTTCTCCAAATCCTGGTGCGCGTCTGGTAAGTCTCTTTCTTGTGTATGTTTCCCCTCCACCCCCTCCCTTACCTCAAATGGCCGCACAGCTGACACTGCACGTGAAAAGGCTGAACACCTAAACTGTGTTTGCTTCTAAATGTTGTGTCCAAAACCCATCGCTTTCTGCACCAACCTTAGCAGTCGCATACAGCTGTTTCTGGGCTCTGTCGTTTTCTCCTGACAAGGTGGAGAGATTGCTGTCAAACCTCGACTGATTCTGCAACGCGTCCGACGCATCAGACCACGTGACCTAAAACCTGCTCTTGCTCACCCTCTTTCTGTTCTATTCACCCTCTTTCTGTTCTATTCACCCTCATTTGCTCAAGGTCATCTGCCATCTGCTTGGAAATCAGCAACATTACTGCCCTGCATAAAAAAGGTGCAAAAACAGATCCCTTCAACTACAGACCAATCAGCCTGCTACCAATCATCTGCAAGGTTATGGAATCCATCACGCTTCAGACATAAAATCCTTCCTCTTCTCCAATGACTTGATTTCTGATCATCAATTTGGATTCAGACCAGGTCATGTACCCTGGACATGCTTCTGCTTTCCCAACAATGGATGGAGGTCCTTAATACCAGACATGATATCAGAGCAATCTCCCTCAACATATCGCAAGCTTTTGATACGGTCTGGCAACCTACACTACTCACCAAACTCTCTTCTTATGCTATCCAAGGCAATCTCCAATCATGGCTCGCGGACTTCCTCTCCTGTCGCAGTCAATGCGGATCTTGCTGATGACTACACCCACTGCCATACCATCTCTCATCCCTCAGATCAGCAGGCAACAGCCTCTTCACTCTCTGCAGATCTGGTAAACTTCTCTCCTCACAGATCTCTCACTCTCTCACCGCAGGCAGGTCGGTAGTCTTTGTCTTTATACCGTCTCCTCTCCGGCCTTGCCCCCCACCCCCTGCTCTGTCTGTGCTTTGTCCCCCGACATTTCGCACGGCACTGAAGGTCCACCAACAATCCCTTCTGGTGAAACTGCCAAAATCAAGAATCACTGCTCACCTTCACTCTTTCATTCCTCTTTTTTTTCCCACCTCTGGAACAAACTCCCACACTCTCTTCAATCCCATTCCTCCCTCCAGGTCTTCAAAACAGCTCTCACCACCATCTGATATCTTCCCCCATCCAAAACCACAATCTTTTCCGCCCCGTTAATCCACCCCAAACTCACCTCCTTCAAATTCCCTGTTTTCCTTCATGAAAGTCTCTGTCGTGTCCTATCTGTTTACCCTGTGACCCCACCCCATCCCTTCCTCCACTATGTCCACATGTCTCTCTTCCCCACTCTTTTGTGATTCCCTCTCCCGCTCCCCTTTATATGTTCTGTGTTCGCTCTTATCAAGCCTCGACAGTGTATACAAAAAAAATAAACAAAGCATTCAATTTCTTTGGGAAAAATTTGTGAACCTCTCGGTTAATCAGCTCAATTAAGGAGGTAATTACAGTCAGGTGTTTCAATCAATGAGAGCATCAGAGAGTGAGTTTGGGTGGCCCTGCCCTCTATGAAAAACATAAAGTTTGTTCATCACCATCAGGTCTGGTCTTCACACACAGGCTTGTGGAAGCGTGTCATGTCCCGTCAAAAGAGATTTCTGAGGACCTCAGCAAAAGAGTTGTCGATGATCATCGGTCTGAAAAGGGTTACAAAAACCATTTCTAAAGATGTTGTCCTCCACCAATCCACTGTCAGGCAGATAGTGTACAAATGAGAAGAAATTAAACACCATTGTTACTCTTTCCAGGAGCGGTCGTCCAACGAAAATCACTCCAAGAGCAAGGCATACAATAATCCAGATCACAAAGAACCCCAGGGTAACGTTAAATACTGCAGGCCTCTCTTGCATCAGCTAATGTCAGTGTCATGAGTCCACCATCAGGAAAACACATGACAAGAATGGTTGCATGGGGGGATGAAGGAGGAAACCACTGCTCTCCAAGAAGAACATTGCTGCCTGTCTCAAGTTTGCCAAAGACCACCTGGATGATCCAGATGGCTATTGGAAAATATTCTGTGGACGGATGAGTCAAAAGTGGAACTTTTTGGCTTAAATGAGAAACGTTACATTTGGTGAAAACCAAACACTGCATTCCAACATAAGAACCTCATCCCAACCATGAAGCATGTGGGAGTATCAGGTTTGAGGCTGCTTTGCTGCCTCAGGACCCGGACGGCTTGCCATCATTGTCAAAACCATGAATTCTGGATAGTACCAGAAAATTCCACATGAGAATATCAGGGCATCCGTCCGTGAGCTGAAGCCTAACAGAAAGCGGGTCATGCAGCAAACAGATCCTAAACACACAAGTAAATCTACAACACAATGGCTGAAGCAGAAGAGATTTTACGTTTTGGAATGGCCAAATCAAAGTCCAGACCTTAACACATTTCAAATGTGGCAGAACCGGAAGCGAGCAGTTCATGCAAGAAAGCCCACAATATCTCTGAGTTGAAGCAGTTCTGTAAGGAGGAATGGGCCCCAAATTCCTCCAAGCTGATGTGCAGTACTGATCAAGAGTTACAGGAAACGTTTGGTTGAATTGTTTCTGCTCAAGGGTGCCACCAGTTACTGAATGTAAAGGTTCACATACTTTTCCGACAAAGAAATTGAATGTTGATCATTTTGCTCAAAAAATAAATGAACTAGAAAGGCACTTGGTAGAGCGCATATCTCCACCCTGTAATGCCTGATCCACGACAATATAGGCCCATACATTTTTGAAATATCATGCTAGATATCGTTTTGGTCCTATCTCTCACTGGTGAAGAATCACTGAAAAAAAATTCTAGTATCTGGATAGTCACCAAATCTAATCAGTTCGTCCTTGTCACACACCGAACCTGTCCACAAAATTTCATCCAGATCCCAATCTTTTATGATTTCCTGTACACAACAAACAGACAAACAAACAGAAGGATCTGAAGGCCTTCGTGGTGGAGGTAAAAAGTAGATTATTTTGGTGTACGATTTGTTTAATCAAGTTCTCTTTATCTATTATTCGGACTTCGATGAAGATCTGATCACATTTTAGGTCAAATTTATGCAGAAATACAGAAAAATTCCAAAGGGTTCACAAATTTTTTTTTCTCACCACTGTATCGATGTAAACTCTGAATACACAAAACTTTTGTTGTCGTAAAAACCAAAGTACTGTATTAACATTAACATGAGCATGTATAATACGAGATGTACCAGGTGGACGATGATGATTGGAGTGGTGGAGGAGGAGCGAGTAACGTGACTTGGTGACCACCCTGTAGGGTACAGTACATTTCTCGATGTGCGAAGTTGATTTTGTGATCTTTTGGTTTCAGGTGTCATGCTCACTTCACAGTTGCAGTTCCACAGGGTTTCCACAAATCCACGGGATTGTGAGTTGGACAGGCGACCGTGACGGTCCATTTTAAAATCGCTTTATAGCGCCTAAGCCTTTGTAGCTCTGTGAAAGGTAATATTAAATTAACCCCGACCCCATTCCTTAGTGGGTGGGGGGAAGTGTTTTAGGCCCCCACACAAAAAGACAGCAACGCCAAGGTACCCCTGCTAGTATATAATAAGTGGCAGTTATTGATAGTGAAGTGACGCTGGTGGGCATTGCAAGGGTGTTTCTTCCAAGGTGTGTGTGGCTCTTTTTGCAAGATTTATGTCTGTTCTGCAGTATCAAGGACTGCAAGTGGAATGAGAAGAACATCATCGTATGGATGAAGTTACGATCTCGCCACCTTACCGGATGGAAAACTGTAAGGGCAGTGAAGCAATGCCCTCGTTCATGTCCGAAAAATTGTAAGTTTTTACATTGGACACCACATGGCAGTACAACAAATTATTAAGAATAATGTTTTCTTTTCTTTTTAACCAAAATGCATTCGGATGTTGTAATGTACAGTTAAGCGATGTGGTGTGGTTGTTGTATTGAAAATTTAATGTGTTAATCATGAGGGGATCCACGTGCGACGCCCTAACTATTCTCAAGATGACAAACAAAATTAACTCTGACCCCACTCCCAAAACCTCCACCCCCCTCCTCCCCCCAATTATACTCTCCATAGGCCTACACTTGTCACAATCAATTAAAGCGGTTAAATATATTACCCTTCCCGCTTTTCCAAATCCCTCCTGAAGTCTCAAAATATGTTAAACGTAATAACTTCATCTTTTCATCATTGAACCCCCCCCCCAATCCCACCCTCTCCCTTCCACTGCCCTCAACCCAATGTGGGCCACACTATTCCTCCTAAGTTTTGTGGTAACCACTCAAGGCATTATAAAATCCTCCCTCTCCCTATTTCAAAGCTCCCTAAACTGAAAAATCTTTCATGATAATAACTTTTTCACCATAAATTCCCCATGGGGCTTCCATTATGCAAGCTACACTTGATAGCACTGCAGCCCATAGGGGTGACTTGAATCGCCAGACCCTGATATTGAGAACTCCCATTCCCCACAACCCACATATTTTACTCCCCATTATAGTGTCTAAGATTAGTTGTGATCATTCTAACCGTTAAAAAGATTCTCCCTACCTGTTCCCCAAATCGCCACCCCATCCACCTACTAACGCCCCCCATGGAGCCCCCATTATGTCTGCCAAGTTGGTGGCCCTCCCGTGTTCCATTCTAAAGATATACAAGCTCTAAGGGAACGGACAGACTGACTAACAGAAAAATGGAATTTGACAATAAGGGCAGAATTGCGTTTGCATCATCTTTGCCTGTTGCAAGACTGGTTAGCAAACGTGTCGCATGTGGAGCAATTATAACAGGATTATAACCTCCCACGCACCCCCTCAAACCGTCCAAAATGTGGCAGCCCGAATGTTCAGGGTGCTTAAACATGACATACTTCCATGCCGTCATCCCTCCCCTCCCCTCCCCTTCCAAGTAAAAAAAAATTAAAAAGTCAAAAAAACACAACATTGAATATGTTTCTGTGTTATGAAAACGAGAATTTCTATTTTGTTATGTTTTGCTTTAACGATGTAATTGTTGTTGTTATGGACTTAGAACTTAGCACGATCATTAATTAGTGTTTTATCATAAGAATCGTTTTTGATTGCAATGTTAGTTGTGTAAAGGGTAAAGAAATGTTGATAATCATAGTACAAATGGCATGGAGCTGCCAACTGCCAAGGGGCAGACACAGACATTGTTGAACAAGAGCACAGGTTATTATCAGGACAGGGGTTTGCCCAGGCAGGTGGAGCCATGCCATAACAAGTTGCAGCTTGGAGAGATTGTGCAGCTGTATGATTGTCCTTTGATATGAGACGAATCACGCAGCTGTAAAGGTATGGGAACCTGACATCGAGAGACAAAGGAAGCCGATCGAGGAAGAGGGAGAGAAGAATTGAAGAAAGAAAAAAAAAATGTGGAAGTCACTTCACTGGGATCGCACTGCCTTGCATTGAATCATGCTTCAGTGGATTCTTCCTTCTAAACGAGGGTACTCTCAGGCTCAGAGTTCATTATAACCTCGGCCATAGTGGAGCCCCACTCGGCTGTCTGGTGCTTCCTTTTTTTCAGCACATGCTATTCTGTAAGGCTTGCACAGACACCAGACTTCACAAATCCAAACCAGGATGCTTTGCAAGAAGACGCTAAGGCCTAAGTCACATTTGCTCTACGCGAGGATACGGCGGTCATACGCCCTCTGAATTGACAGAAACGTGCGGCGGCCGCAGAGTTTCTGCGGTGGCCTCAGGGTGGCCCTACGCCGTTTGGCTATATTTTACAGTTAGTCGTAAGGTCGCCATGGAATTATAACGCGGAGTTATAACTTTTTTCATTTCTACGTTCCCGTAGCAATTTGACAAGCTGAAAAAAAAATGGTAAAAAAAAAATAATAATTAACCCATTCGTTACCGTCCGTCTGGCCGCACGTTCGCCTTAGGGCCCCCTGCGGTCGCCTTGCGGGCACCTTGAGGCTACCTTGCGTCTGCCTTGAAAATTCTATGGCCGCTGCAGGGCCCCTTAAGGTCACCGTGCGGCATCAAATCAAAGACCGTACGGCAACCCACGTTTTCGGTCTCCACAATTTCTAAGACCTAAGGCCTAAGTCACATTTGCTCTACGGCGAGGATATGGCGGCTGTACGCCCTCTGAATTGACAGAAACGTGCGGCGGCCGCAGAGTTTCTGAGGTGGCCTCAGGGTGGCCTACGCCGTATGGCTATATTTTACAGGCCGTAAGGTCGCCGTGGAATTATAACGCGGAGTTATAACTTTTTTCATTTCTACGTTCGTCGTAGCAATTCGACAAGCGCGAAAAAAAAAACTCATAAAAAAAATAATTAATTAACCCATTCGTTACCGTCTGTCTGGCCGCACGTTCGCCTTAGGGCCCCCTGCGGTCCCCTGCGCGTCGCCTTGCGTCTGCCTTGAAAATTCTATGGCCGCCGCAGGAACGTCCTAAGGTCACCGTGCGACATCAAATCAAAGACCATACGGCAACCCCATGTTTTCGGTCTCCACAATTATAAATACGCCGTGCAGCTCCCCGAAAATAAAAACATGTGACTGCTACATTGTGTGACCATGGAAATACTGCGGCCGCCGTATTATTGCTAGTGGCCGTAGATTTTGGAGACCCCACGGCCGCCGTGGCAAATGTGACTTAGGCCTAAATACGCCGTGCGGCTCCCCGAAAAATAAAAACATATGTGACTGCTACATTGTGTGACCGTGGAAATACTGGCGCCGCCGTATAATTGCTAGTGGCCGTAGATTTTGGAGACCCCACGCCGCCATGGCAAATGTGACCTAGGCCTAAACAAAGTACCGATCTTAGCATCTGTAACCAAAGTAATATCTGTAGAAAAGAGAAAGAGAGCCTACTTTGCGGCACAATTTGAGCGCGTCAAGTTTTGAGGTCACATTGGGAGAGTTGACAAGTCGAATAAACTTTGGATTCAATTCTGTCCAGTAAGTATGTGGAGTTGGAACCTCCCCAGATGTGAGGCAGTACTGAGTACTCTATACAAGGACGAAGTACTCTATACAAGGACGAATCAATCCTTGATATCGTTGGAGCAACTGTTCAGAGGAGAAGAATCTTCGACATCTGAACAGGACTCCTAATTTGTTTGAGTAATGTGTGGATTCCAGGATAAATTTGATGTTGAGTAATACCTAGTAGGTTTATTGTATCACATGGTGTAATTGTCGAGCTTCAAAGGAGATTGGAGAGTTGAGAGGAGTTTTAGAGAGAGATGGGAAGAAATTGAGTTTTTGAAGCATTAAACTTAACTTGACTACATTTGCCCCACTGGGAGATGTTGTCCAAATCCGAATTAAAGAGTGGCTGTGATGAAACAGATGTAGATCGAAGTGAGGGAAGACGGGCAGATAGGAAAGACATGGAGGAATGTCATGTTGAGTCATCAGCATACGAGTGCATTTGGTTATTTGTGGAAGAAAGAAGGTCATTGATAAAAAGAAGGAAGGGTGTTGGAGACAGAATGGAGCCTTGAGGTACACCGCTGTTGATTGGGAAGGGGGTTGATGTTGAACCACGGAGATAGAGCGGTCGGAGAGAAATCTCGATATGAGAGAGCAGAGTGAAGGAGGAAAGCCGAAGGAGGGAAGCTTGGATATCAGACCCCGATGCCAAACTCTGTCAAAG
>CM068958.1:140959458-140972326 GCA_035128595.1 Eptatretus atami
TGTGAGGAGATAGGCTGATAGTGAAGTGCAAGGAGGTCTGTAAGTGAATGACCATACTATCTAACACTGTGCTCGGTCTGGCACCTGGCTCTTCCACTCACTCCGCACTCCACTCCATGGGTTTTGTTCCGCTCGCTCTGCCAACCAGGAACGCACCGTGACCACAAGAACCAGAAGGCCAAGACTAACAAGTACAAACGCAGCTCAAGAATGACCCAAATGCACAGCCAAGCCGAGCTTCTGTGCGGAACGCACAGCACTTTATAATCCCAAGTGGGGGTGTGTTTTAGAACCAGATCGGACAGTTGTTGGTGTTTTCCAGTGCCCAATTGGCACGCGGACGATCACCGCGGCGCTGCCCCCCCCCCATGCGAGAGTTCAGCAGCGAAATGCCCCATTCACCTCGAATCTCCGTCATGTGATGGAGCTCTTGGCTTAAAATGGGCTGAGCACCTGGGCGTGCCTCAGCTGCGGATGTATGCCAAACACAATGGGGACGACTATTGAGAGTAGCTTCAGGATACTGACACTCTGTCGAACGGGGTCTCGCGCATACTCGCACCCCAAGTTAGAGGTCTGTACATCCAGACTCGAGTGTCGGCAATGGTGTGTCGCGTTCACCCGTTCCTGTCGGTCCAAAAAGGTGGTGGTGGTCACTGGCTGACGTGGTTTCGTGATGGCAGATTCAGTGTAGCAGTGAGCGTAGCATGGTTTGTGGTGTTGTGTTTGGGTAGTTGGTTATTCATTGTGGTTGAGGTGGCAGTGGTGAATGTACGCGAGCTTGATTGTGTTTCGATGTCGTGGCGATTACGATGAAAATGTCTTGTGTGGGTGTGAATTGTTGCAGCGTTGGCATTCGAGTATGGTGAGGGCTGAGGTGTAATGTCTGTTGGATTATGGCGATGATTTGAATGGATTTGGCGTGTGTATGTTAATGACTGCCTGTTGCTATGGTCTACATGCTGTGTGTGCAGCGAAGCAAAACGAGAAAGAAGGGGAAGAAAAACCTACCTAAAGCCCATGCAAAGCATATTGACCCATAAACCCATTACATGTAAGGGAAGGGCTATCTAAAACGAATACTAATGAAATAACTATCTTGGGAACTCGATATGTTTGGCCGTTGCCTTGAGGAGTAATGGTTTCATAGAACTGCAACAATATGATAATGCAAAGATGAACTGATTAGATTTTGGCATCAAATGTCAGAGGTCCTGTCAGTTAAAATGTGATATTTGAGAACATCTGAAGGGATTTAAATCAAACGCGGTACAAGTATGTATAATGATGTAAAGATGAACCGATTATGTTTTTGGCCAAGAGGTCAAAGTTATGTTCGGTAAAATCCTGTTTCCACGATAACTTGTGAACCAGTGATGGATTTTGACCAAACTTGATGTAAGTATATATTATGATTCAAAGATGAACTGATTCGATTTTAGCATCAAGAGGTCAAAGGTCAGAGTCACGTCAGGTAAAAATGTTATCAACGTGGGGATTTGAGCTCAACTAAGTGCATGTGCCATGATACATATGTGCAGGCTAGATATTGAGGTCAAATGGTCTGAAGGTTTCGGTCAAGTAGAGAGTATGCAAAGACTTGATGTGTGCGGAGGCATATATCGTCAACGTCGCAACGTCAAATTGTGTCTAGTTTTAATCTATGGTTGCAAAAGTTGGATTTTGTCAAAGGAAACTTCATGAAAATGACAGAGAGCAAGCAGAGATTACAGATCCTAGTCAGGACGTGCTTGTGTATGTTTTTAATACCTACTTTATAGAGGTACTCGGTTTGAAAAATGATAACGTGTAATACTGGCTAGTAGTAGGTGGCATTTGTAGCCTATGTAAGCACTCTGTAGCGCTCAAACAGACGGACAAACAGACCCAAATGCAATACTCTTTTCTCTGGCGAGGGTAAACGTGCATTTCAATGACAGTGTTGGCGCAGAACACTGAAAATCGTTGGGTTAGCAAAACGAACAGCAAATGCATTCTGGAGAAGAGGCAAAGTGGAATTTTCTTTCTAAAACCATGTCCAAAGGAAAGCAACACTTGCTGTACATGCCGTACAGGATTCAAGTGGTGAGACATCCGTGAACGTCTATGAAGGCAGATTGACAGGGAAAAAGAATGATTGATGTCATGAATGTGGAGGGATGACTTCAGAGAATGAGAAAGCAGAATTATGGGAAATCAAGAAGACAGCTGAGAATCGGGATCGCCGGCTTGTCCTGATAGCTCGCCTTCTCATCTACAAAGGCACAACTATCCTGATGATGACAATGATGATGCAAAAGCATCAAAGCTTCTTGTTTGAGAACGTCTGTCCTCTTCTGTTTTCATTTTATATTTCAATTCTTTCTTTTTCTCCTTTTTTTTTTGTTTTTTTTTAACACGCCATGCTGTTTACAAGTTGGTGTCTCCCCACCCACTTTCACTTTGTCTCTTTTCTTGGTATATTGTAATTGAGATACCCCTTGTAAAATGAGTCTCAGTACTCTGCATTCCAAATAGAGAGCTGTACAAAAAGTCGTGAGCATCATTGAATGCCACATGTTTGTGCCAAGTATAGTTAGAACACGAGTTATTGGTGACATCTATCTGTATATCCACTCCAATATAAATACAAGCTCGGCACATGCACACATTGATGTTCCCACAATCCATTGTGATAAAATGGCTCTCAACATAACATTTTGCCAATGTGTAGTGATTGAATTGCTCGGAAACTAGAACAACCCGCTGCAGATATCTACAGCCGATTGAGTCAGGTGTATGGAGATGCCTGCATGGGTGCTAACCGTGTCAGAACATGGGTAAAACACTTCAAAGATGGAAACACGGACATCGCCAATTAGCCACGTTGTGGTCAGCTGAGAAGTGCCACGACTGAACGCATTGAGCAGAAAGTTGAAGTGCTCATCAGTGAAGACCAAAGAGTGACCTAGGGAGATCGCAGCGCAATTTGGCAGAGGACACCATACCGTATAGGAAATGATAGTGACATTAGGATATAAAAAAGTTTGTTCCCATTGGGTTCCCTGTTTGCCTATGGAGGAACACAAAAAGACACATGGATATGTCATCACAGTTGCTTCAACAACATGATGCCGAGGACGATGACTTCCTATTCTGTATTTTGAATGGTGATGAAAGCTGGTTCCCCATTTAGACCCAGAAATCAAGCGGCAAAGAATGGAATGGCATCACTCCACAAGTCCAAAAAGAGAAGACCAAAAAGAGTACCCTCCGCTGGCAAACCCAAAGGATACACCATCAATGCGGCTCGCTCCGTTCAAACGCTCAAGAAACTGAAACATGCACCTTGGTAAAAGCACCCGATGAACGAGCTTTCATCACCAATGAAGAAAGCTGTCATCTTTCAACATGACGACATTAGACCTCACACTGCATGTCTGACATTGAAGAAATCTCAAAGAATGACTGGGAATTTTTCCCCATGCCCCGTAAATCCAACTTGGCCCCCTCCAATTACCATCTGTTTGGGCCCTTGAAAGATCACGAGAGCCAGCACTATGAAACCAACAATGAGGCAGTTCAGATAGCCATGTGTAGCTGGTTGCAAAGTGGAACAAACTTCTACTGCAGCTGGATTTTCAAGCTCATGCAGTGCTGCAGAAATGCTTGGATTGTTCTGGAGATTTTATAGAAAGTAATGTGGCGTATCCAGTTACTATTGACAATATCCACACTAGCAGGAGTTGCGACCGCTAATGTAGTGACTTGATTTAAAATTGGGTGGCAAGCAATCCAAAGGTGTCCCCGATTTCGCTCGATCTGATGATTATTGACGATATCAATTTTCTCACATGTACCTTTGTTTTACTGTACAACAGATGTGCTCATGACTTTCGGTGGGCCTAGTTTATACGAGATAAGAGAGCCGTTTGTCTGTGTGTCGCCATTTTTCCCAGAGATCGCTGAACGGCCCTTCGCCAAACTTTCAGAGGTTCATCAGTGACTGCCTGGAGTGTTTTAGGCAAAAAAAAATTGAAAAATTTCAAATAAAATGTTCATTTGGGGGGGGGGGTTCTTCATCGCTCTTGTGCCAAAGCCTTTCTCATTAATGACTCGTATTCAAGTACACATATGTATAAAAAATATAAACAATTACCAAACATTTAAATCCAAATAAACCACTTCTGGAAGCAGTCAACATTAGTGGTACATCTTCCTGTACGTCACCATATTATAGATCGGGGCAAACTAAACTAGGAACGTCGACACATTAGCGAGCATCCTTTCGACGAATAACATCTAATTCCATTTCTAAGGTAACACTTTTATTATGCCTTTGAGGCAATAATCTACAGGGGTTTACAAAATGTTGTTACCCCCTCTGCAAAACCTGATAAATAATATGCACTGGCAAACACCGCAGTCTGAGATCTGACATGGAATTAGCGAGCATCTCATTGGGGCTGACACAATCTGTCAACTTCCTGATTCAGCCAATGGTACTCCATCTCTCCTCGATTTGCTTTTGACTAATTTCCTTGATCATGTCTACTGTTCTTCCTCTGCTCCAATCTGTTCATCTGACCACATGCTTGTTGAAGTGGTCATCTCTGACTGTTATTAGGGAACCAGCTCAGTGCCGACGAGTCTGGTATTTCACTCATGCTGACTGGCAGGGACTTCAAGCAGCCATCAAACTTCTGGACTGATCTCCAATTTCTACTCTTTCCAACATCAACTCATCCTGGGAATTTATTCAAAGAAATTTGCTCTCTCTCTCATGCACAAATTTATCCATCTCGTCTTGAGTTGTCCCACCCTTCCTCCCGCCGTGGTACACTGAAGCTTGTGGCAAGGCTGTTGGCCTGAAACAACTTGCCTTCGCCTCATGGAAGGAAAATCCAACTGAAGGCAATCTCATTTCCTTCCATAAAGCTCGGAACAAGTGTGTGTCTACCTCAGGAGAACCAGGAATCAACATTTTCTCATCTCAAGTCTGAACACTGAAACCTGTCTCCCTTCTCCAAATCCTGGTGGCGCGTCTGGTAAGTCTCTTTCTTGTGTATGTTTCCCCTCCACCCCCTCCCTTACCTCAAATGGCCGCACAGCTGACACTGCACGTGAAAAGGCTGAACACCTAAACTGTGTTTGCTTCTAAATGTTGTGTCCAAAACCCATCGCTTTCTGCACCAACCTTAGCAGTCGCATACAGCTGTTTCTGGGCTCTGTCGTTTTCTCCTGACAAGGTGGAGAGATTGCTGTCAAACCTCGACTGATTCTGCAACGCGTCCGACGGCATCAGACCACGTGACCTAAAACCTGCTCTTGCTCACCCTCTTTCTGTTCTATTCACCCTCTTTCTGTTCTATTCACCCTCATTTGCTCAAGGTCATCTGCCATCTGCTTGGAAATCAGCAAACATTACTGCCCTGCATAAAAAAGGTGCAAAAACAGATCCCTTCAACTACAGACCAATCAGCCTGCTACCAATCATCTGCAAGGTTATGGAATCCATCACGCTTCAGACATAAAATCCTTCCTCTTCTCCAATGACTTGATTTCTGATCATCAATTTGGATTCAGACCAGGTCATGTACCCTGGACATGCTTCTGCTTTCCCAACAATGGATGGAGGTCCTTAATACCAGACATGATATCAGAGCAATCTCCCTCAACATATCGCAAGCTTTTGATACGGTCTGGCAACCTACACTACTCACCAAACTCTCTTCTTATGCTATCCAAGGCAATCTCCAATCATGGCTCGCGGACTTCCTCTCCTGTCGCAGTCAATGCGTGGATCTTGCTGATGACTACACCCACTGCCATACCATCTCTCATCCCTCAGATCAGCAGGCAACAGCCTCTTCACTCTCTGCAGATCTGGTAAACTTCTCCCTCACAGATCTCTCACTCTCTCACCGCAGGCAGGTCGGTAGTCTTTGTCTTTATACCGTCTCCTCTCCGGCCTTGCCCCCCACCCCCTGCTCTGTCTGTGCTTTGTCCCCCGACATTTTCGCACGGCACTGAAGGTCCACCAACAATCCCTTCTGGTGAAACTGCCAAAATCAAGAATCACTGCTCACCTTCACTCTTTCATTCCTCTTTTTTTTCCCACCTCTGGAACAAACTCCCACACTCTCTTCAATCCCATTCCTCCCTCCAGGTCTTCAAAACAGCTCTCACCACCATCTGATATCTTCCCCCATCCAAAACCACAATCTTTTCCGCCCCGTTAATCCACCCCAAACTCACCTCCTTCAAATTCCCTGTTTTCCTTCATGAAAGTCTCTGTCGTGTCCTACTGTTTACCCTGTGTACCCCACCCCATCCCTTCCCTCCACTATGTCCACATGTCTCTCTTCCCCACTCTTTTGTGATTCCCTCTCCCGCTCCCCTTTATATGTTCTGTGTTCGCTCTATATCAAGCCTCGACAGTGTATACAAAAAAAATAAACAAAGCATTCAATTTCTTTGCTGGAAAAATTTGTGAACCTCTCGGTTAATCAGCTCAATTAAGGAGGTAATTACAGTCAGGTGTTTCAATCAATGATGAGCATCAGGAGTGAGTTTGGGTGGCCCTGCCCTCTATGAAAAACATAAAGTTTGTTCATCACCATCAGGTCTGGTCTTCACACACAGGCTTGTGGAAGCGTGTCATGTCCGCGTCAAAAGAGATTTCTGAGGACCTCAGCAAAAGAGTTGTCGATGATCATCGGTCTGAAAAGGGTTACAAAAACCATTTCTAAAGATGTTGTCCTCCACCAATCCACTGTCAGGCAGATAGTGTACAAATGAGAAGAAATTAAACACCATTGTTACTCTTTCCAGGAGCGGTCGTCCAACGAAAATCACTCCAAGAGCAAGGCATACAATAATCCAGATCACAAAGAACCCCAGGGGTAACGTTTAATACTGCAGGCCTCTCTTGCATCAGCTAATGTCAGTGTCATGAGTCCACCATCAGGAAAACACATGACAAGAATGGTATGCATGGGGGGATGCGGAAGGAGGAAACCACTGCTCTCCAAGAAGAACATTGCTGCCTGTCTCAAGTTTGCCAAAGACCACCTGGATGATCCAGATGGCTATTGGAAAAATATTCTGTGGACGGATGAGTCAAAAGTGGAACTTTTTGGCTTAAATGAGAAACGTTACATTTGGTGAAAACCAAACCTGCATTCCAACATAAGAACCTCATCCCAACCATGAAGCATGTGGGAGTATCAGGTTTGAGGCTGCTTTGCTGCCTCAGACCCGGACGGCTTGCCATCATTGTCAAAACCATGAATTCTGGATAGTACCAGAAAATTCCACATGAGAATATCAGGGCATCCGTCCGTGAGCTGAAGCCTAACAGAAAGCGGGTCATGCAGCAAACAGATCCTAAACACACAAGTAAATCTACAACACAATGGCTGAAGCAGAAGAGATTTTACGTTTTGGAATGGCCAAATCAAAGTCCAGACCTTAACACATTTCAAAGTGTGGCAGAACCGGAAGCGAGCAGTTCATGCAAGAAAGCCCACAATATCTCTGAGTTGAAGCAGTTCTGTAAGGAGGAATGGGCCAAATTCCTCCAAGCTGATGTGCAGTACTGATCAAGAGTTACAGGAAACGTTTGGTTGAATTGTTTCTGCTCAAGGGTGCCACCAGTTACTGAATGTAAGGTTCACATACTTTTCCGACAAAGAAATTGAATGTTGATCATTTTGCTCAAAAAATAAATGAACTAGAAAGGCACTTGGTAGAGCGCATATCTCCACCCTGTAATGCCTGATCCACGACAATATAGCGCCCATACATTTTTGAAATATCATGCTAGATATCGTTTTTGGTCCTATCTCTCACTGGTGAAGAATCACTGAAAAAAAATTCTAGTATCTGGATAGTCACCAAATCTAATCAGTTCGTCCTTGTCACACCCGAACCTGTCCACAAAATTTCATCCAGATCCCAATCTTTTATGATTTCCTGTACACAACAAACAGACAAACAAACAGAAGGATCTGAAGGGGGCCTTCGTGGTGGAGGTAAAAAGTAGATTATTTTGGTGTACGATTTGTTTAATCAAGTTCTCTTTATCTATTATTCGGACTTCGATGAAGATCGATCACATTTTAGGTCAAATTTATGCAGAAATACAGAAAAATTCCAAAGGGTTCACAAATTTTTTTTTCTCACCACTGTATCGATGTAAACTCTGAATACACAAAACTTTTGTTGTCGTAAAAACCAAAGTACTGTATTAACATTAACATGAGCATGTATATACGAGATGTACCAGGTGGACGATGATGATTGGAGTGGTGGAGGAGGAGCGAGTAACGTGACTTGGTGACCACCCTGTAGGGTACAGTACATTTCTCGATGTGCGAAGTTGATTTTGTGATCTTTTGGTTTCAGGTGTCATGCTCACTTCACAGTTGCAGTTCCACAGGGTTTCCACAAATCCACGGGATTGTGAGTTGGACAGGCGACCGTGACGGTCCATTTTAAAATCGCTTTATAGCGCCTAAGCCTTTGTAGCTCTGTGAAAGGTAATATTAAATTAACCCCGACCCCATTCCTTAGTGGGTGGGGGGAAGTGTTTTAGGCCCCCACACAAAAAGACAGCAACGCCAAGGTACCCCTGCTAGTATATAATAAGTGGCAGTTATTGATAGTGAAGTGACGCTGGTGGGCATTGCAAGGGTGTTTCTTCCAAGGTGTGTGTGGCTCTTTTTGCAAGATTTATGTCTGTTCTGCAGTATCAAGGACTGCAAGTGGAATGAGAAGAACATCATCGTATGGATGAAGTTACGATCTCGCCACCTTACCGGATGGAAAACTGTAAGGGCAGTGAAGCAATGCCCTCGTTCATGTCCGAAAAATTGTAAGTTTTTACATTGGACACCACATGGCAGTACAACAAATTATTAAGAATAATGTTTTCTTTTCTTTTTAACCAAAATGCATTCGGATGTTGTAATGTACAGTTAAGCGATGTGGTGTGGTTGTTGTATTGAAAATTTAATGTGTTAATCATGAGGGGATCCACGTGCGACGCCCTAACTATTCTCAAGATGACAAACAAAATTAACTCTGACCCCACTCCCAAAACCTCCACCCCCCTCCTCCCCCCAATTATACTCTCCATAGGGCCTACACTTGTCACAATCAATTAAAGCGGTTAAATATATTACCCTTCCCGCTTTTCCAAATCCCTCCTGAAGTCTCAAAATATGTTAAACGTAATAACTTCATCTTTTCATCATTGAACCCCCCCCCCCAATCCCACCCTCTCCCTTCCACTGCCCTCAACCCAATGTGGGCCACACTATTCCTCCTAAGTTTTGTGGTAACCACTCAAGGCATTATAAAATCCTCCCTCTCCCTATTTCAAAGCTCCCTAAACTGAAAAATCTTTCATGATAATAACTTTTTCACCATAAATTCCCCATGGGGCTTCCATTATGCAAGCTACACTTGATAGCACTGCAGCCCATAGGGGTGACTTGAATCGCCAGACCCTGATATTGAGAACTCCCATTCCCCACAACCCACATATTTTACTCCCCATTATAGTGTCTAAGATTAGTTGTGATCATTCTAACCGTTAAAAAGATTCTCCCTACCTGTTCCCCAAATCGCCACCCCATCCACCTACTAACGCCCCCCATGGAGCCCCCATTATGTCTGCCAAGTTGGTGGCCCTCCCGTGTTCCATTCTAAAGATATACAAGCTCTAAGGGAACGGACAGACTGACTACAGAAAAATGGAATTTGACAATAAGGGCAGAATTGCGTTTGCATCATCTTTGCCTGTTGCAAGACTGGTTAGCAAACGTGTCGCATGTGGAGCAATTATAACAGGATTATAACCTCCCACGCACCCCCTCAAACCGTCCAAAATGTGGCAGCCCGAATGTTCAGGGTGCTTAAACATGACATACTGTCCATGCCGTCATCCCCTCCCCTCCCCTCCCCTTCCAAGTAAAAAAAAATTAAAAAGTCAAAAAAACACAACATTGAATATGTTTCTGTGTTATGAAAACGAGAATTTCTATTTTGTTATGTTTTGCTTTAACGATGTAATTGTTGTTGTTATGGACTTAGAACTTAGCACGATCATTAATTAGTGTTTATCATAAGAATCGTTTTTGATTGCAATGTTAGTTGTGTAAAGGGTAAAGAAATGTTGATAATCATAGTACAAATGGCATGGAGCTGCCAACTGCCAAGGGGCAGACACAGACATTGTTGAACAGAGCACAGGTTATTATCAGGACAGGGGTTTGCCCAGGCAGGTGGAGCCATGCCATAACAAGTTGCAGCCTGGAGAGATTGTGCAGCTGTATGATTGTCCTTTGATATGAGACGAATCACGCAGCTGTAAAGGTATGGGAACCTGACATCGAGAGACAAAGGAAGCCGATCGAGGAAGAGGGAGAGAAGAATTGAAGAAAGAAAAAAAAAAATGTGGAAGTCACTTCACTGGGATCGCACTGCCTTGCATTGAATCATGCTTCAGTGGATTCTTCCTTCTAAACGAGGGTACTCTCAGGCTCAGAGTTCATTATAACCTCGGCCATAGTGGAGCCCCACTCGGCTGTCTGGTGCTTCCTTTTTTTCAGCACATGCTATTCTGTAAGGCTTGCACAGACACCAGACTTCACAAATCCAAACCAGGATGCTTTGCAAGAAGACGCTAAGGCCTAAGTCACATTTGTCTACGCGAGGATACGGCGGTCATACGCCCTCTGAATTGACAGAAACGTGCGGCGGCCGCAGAGTTTCTGCGGTGGCCTCAGGGTGGCCCTACGCCGTTTGGCTATATTTTACAGAGTCGTAAGGTCGCCATGGAATTATAACGCGGAGTTATAACTTTTTTCATTTCTACGTTCCCGTAGCAATTTGACAAGCTGAAAAAAAAATGGTAAAAAAAAATAATAATTAACCCATTCGTTACCGTCCGTCTGGCCGCACGTTCGCCTTAGGGCCCCCTGCGGTCGCCTTGCGGGCACCTTGAGGCTACCTTGCGTCTGCCTTGAAAATTCTATGGCCGCTGCAGGGCCCCTTAAGGTCACCGTGCGGCATCAAATCAAAGACCGTACGGCAACCCACGTTTTCGGTCTCCACAATTTCTAAGACCTAAGGCCTAAGTCACATTTGCTCTACGGCGAGGATATGGCGGCTGTACGCCCTCTGAATTGACAGAAACGTGCGGCGGCCGCAGAGTTTCTGAGGTGGCCTCAGGGTGGCCCTACGCCGTATGGCTATATTTTACAGGCCGTAAGGTCGCCGTGGAATTATAACGCGGAGTTATAACTTTTTTCATTTCTACGTTCGTCGTAGCAATTCGACAAGCGCGAAAAAAAAAACTCATAAAAAAATAATTAATTAACCCATTCGTTACCGTCTGTCTGGCCGCACGTTCGCCTTAGGGCCCCCTGCGGTCCCCCTGCGGTCGCCTTGCGTCTGCCTTGAAAATTCTATGGCCGCCGCAGGAACGTCCTAAGGTCACCGTGCGACATCAAATCAAAGACCATACGGCAACCCCATGTTTTCGGTCTCCACAATTATAAATACGCCGTGCAGCTCCCCGAAAAATAAAAACATGTGACTGCTACATTGTGTGACCATGGAAATACTGCGGCCGCCGTATTATTGCTAGTGGCCGTAGATTTTGGAGACCCCACGGCCGCCGTGGCAAATGTGACTTAGGCCTAAATACGCCGTGCGGCTCCCCGAAAAATAAAAACATATGTGACTGCTACATTGTGTGACCGTGGAAATACTGGCGCCGCCGTATAATTGCTAGTGGCCGTAGATTTTGGAGACCCCACGCCGCCGATGGCAAATGTGACCTAGGCCTAAACAAAGTACCGATCTTAGCATCTGTAACCAAAGTAATATCTGTAGAAAAGAGAAAGAGAGCCTACTTTGCGGCACAATTTGAGCGCGTCAAGTTTTGAGGTCACATTGGGAGAGTTGACAAGTCGAATAAACTTTGGATTCAATTCTGTCCAGTAAGTATGTGGAGTTGGAACCTCCCCAGATGTGAGGCAGTACTGAGTACTCTATACAAGGACGAAGTACTCTATACAAGGACGAATCAATCCTTGATATCGTTGGAGCAACTGTTCAGAGGAGAAGAATCTTCGACATCTGAACAGGACTCCTAATTTGTTTGAGTAATGTGTGGATTCCAGGATAAATTTGATGTTGAGTAATACCTAGTAGGTTTATTGTATCACATGGTGTAATTGTCGAGCTTCAAAGGAGATTGGAGAGTTGAGAGGAGTTTTAGAGAGAGATGGGAAGAAATTGAGTTTTTGAAGCATTAAACTTAACTTGACTACATTTGCCCCACTGGGAGATGTTGTCCAAATCCGAATTTAAAGAGTGGCTGTGATGAAACAGATGTAGATCGAGTGAGGGAAGACGGGCAGATAGGAAAGACATGGAGGAATGTCATGTTGAGTCATCAGCATACGAGTGCATTTGGTTATTTGTGGAAAGAAGAAGGTCATTGATAAAAAGAAGGAAGGGTGTTGGAGACAGAATGGAGCCTTGAGGTACACCGCTGTTGATTGGAAGGGGGTTGATGTTGAACCACGGAGATAGAGCGGTCGGAGAGAAATCTCGATATGAGAGAGCAGAGTGAAGGAGGAAAGCCGAAGGAGGGAAGCTTGGATATCAGACCCCGATGCCAAACTCTGTCAAAGGCTTTTGAGATATCAAGGCCAACAAACAAAGGATTCCCCAAAGTCTCTCAAAGAAGAGGCCCAGACATTTGTAATGTAAGAAAGGATATCACCTGCAGATCTTGCCTTGCAAAAGCCGTATTGGTGGTCAGATAAATGATTGCGAGATTCAAGATGCTTGAGAAAATGGGAATTGA
>CM068958.1:140988171-141002373 GCA_035128595.1 Eptatretus atami
AAGCCTTTCTCATTACCTTAAACCATGTTCTTGCTTTTCTGTGTAATATTGTTCGATTCGCGCCCGCGTCGTGGGCGACTGGCCATTACTCGGAACGCGGCCGTCGCCACAGACGGACATTTCTGTCGTGACCCTCTCGGACTACTCCGGGAGTGGTCACTGGTGGCTGTCGCCTCCTCTCGATCGGGCCATGGAACCATCCCGCGTGTGGTGTGTTCGCAACTTGACCTACCTAATTACCCACTTCGATGTCAACCGTGGGCGTCGCACCTGCGCACGTCGAGCTCCGACGCGAAAGCGCTGGGCCGGTCCCATTCCGTAACGATCGGATAACCGGCGGTGTATCGTCGGCCTCGACCGGTTACCGATTAATTATCGGGCGTATTCACGCCCCACTCGAACCTTTGTGAACCAACGATGAGATTACAAATCGAGGACAAGACTCAGCCGAACCGGAACATCATACATCATGCACCATTATTTCCACACCAAACGAACAAAGCAATACAGCCAACAGAATCAGAATCAACCATTATTTATCTTTTTTCCCAAGTACAACAAACGAACAATGACGCAGAGTATACCGAATAAAGCAATGTCAAGCACAATCCGTTTTCTACTTTACGGCACTGGCGCCACACACAGCTTTACACAACAACCCCAAGAAAGAAAGACTCCTTGTGTGCGGCCCGCGAGTCCTTCCACGACCTTCAACTCCGGCTCCGCTCTCCTTCGCCTTCCTCACTCCATCGACCGATCTCGACGACGACATCACTCTGACTCTCTCTCGGCTCGCGAACGTTTCCACTCAGCTCCCACACCCGCAGAGCACTCCGACCACGACGACATCAGTCTCGCGCACCCAAGCACACTTCAGACGAGCGCACGTTCCACGCGTCAGGCGAGTCCCGCGACAGAGAGAAGCGAGACCTCAAGCACCCCCGCGCTCGGTCTTCTATCCCAGCTGACTTCTTTCATCCACCGCGCGCGTTTTCGCCGAAGCTACCTCAACTCTCTTCTCACTCACCCGGCGCGTCAGCTTTCCCGTCTGAGCTCTCCCCACTCGCTCGCGTTCACCGTCCACTTTCCGCGACTCTCCTCACTCGTCCACGTTTGGGTTCAACTTCCGCCGTGCTTCCCTCATCGCTCGCGTTCGCGTTCTTCGCCTCGCCGAGCTCTCTCATCGCTCGCTTCCGTTCGCCTTTCCTCGCGAGTCTCCTCACTCGCTCGAAGTTCGGCCTTCCGCCAGCTCTTCTCACTCGCTCCGTCTCGTCGGCCTTTCCGCCGAGCTCTCCTCAACTCGTGCGTCGCGTTCGCTTCTCCCGCCGAGCTCCCTCACTCGCTCCCGTTCACGTTCGCTTTTCCGCCGAGCTTTCTCCTCTCGCTCGCGTCGCGTTCGGCCTTTAACTCACTTACTGTCCACTTCGCGTTCGTCGCCCCTTTTCTCAGCAGCCCCCGCCTGCGCTCCTTTCTGGCCCCCTTTTCCACAAAGCCGCCCTCTCTAACTACCGCCCCTCCTTCCAGACATGCTGGAACTCGATAGGAGGTTTCGCCCAATCGCAACGCTCCCCGCCCGTGCTTCTTCTTCCCCTCAGGTGAATCTCCAACCCGGCGGCGCATTCGTTCGGGAGCGGGCGTGGGAACGGCGGCCGCGCTGCTTTCCTCGTCGAGCGCAACCGTGGCCGGTCAGAACGCCCGGTGGTGTTTGAGTGCCATATATAGTTGTGTTGTCGGCGTGTGGACGTGTTGCACGATAGAACAGAACAATACGCCTATCTCAAAGCGCGCAGCCCGAATGATCACATAATTCCTGGACAGGGGTGACTAACTGACACATGACTAGAAATTCCTCTACGACCTGCATGGTGGGTGCGATTTCCACACTACAAAATATCATACATTTTATAAATTGCATCTTGTTGCAGTCCATATTTTAGCTATTTCAGGCTACTTTTTTTTTTCGCCGCCCGAAGGCCGGTCATATCTCCTCAGGCACTACGAGGAGTTCATCACTCCAGTCCCCTCTCCCTTTTTTACCAGTTTTTTGAAGGCTTACACTATCATATTATGCTTTGTCAGCTACAGCATGTGTATGCTTTTTAATAATAAAAAAGCTTGTTTTCTCCCTAGTTTTTATAACAGTTCCACTACATATCCTGTCACCAATTATGTCTCTGTGCTTGGTAAAACCCTTCTATCCTTGGCAGGGACTCCCATTGGTGATGTAGCCATCTCACTGACTACAGATCAACAGCAGTGTCACTCTCTGCTTCTCAGACAGCCACGTCTTTCATGCGTTGATGAGAGTTTGTCTGATCTTGAATTGTCTAAATCCGGCAACTCACAGTTACCCGTGCTAGCACCCAGAGGATGTAAAATAAACATTTTTTTTCCCGGTCACCACTGAAGTTCATCTCTATGACTTTCAAACCCTCCATTCGCCTAAGAGCACTCCTGAGTTAACTATGTAGCCCAAACTGGCTCAAAAGGCAGCTTACAGATGGAATCTTTGTTTTTGTTTTTATCTAGTCGTTAATTTTAAAAACATAATATTCATCCATCATAGCTCAGATATTCATCTCACCATGCTGATACACAGCCTCTCATTTCTCCTGCCACAGCGCTAAGAAAGCGAAGCCTGTTTGCTCTTAAATTGCAGACATCGTGTTCTTTTTCTTTTTTTGTTGTTTTTTTACTCCTCTTCTCCGTTAGATTCCTTTCTCTTACCCCAGAACTCTCCAGCAACCATTGATCTTGTTTCATAACCCTCCTGGTAATCTCTTACAGTCCAGGCTGACTCCACAACTCCATTTTTCTCTTCGTTCCTATCTGATCCTTTCATTTGAATTGCTTTCTGACAGCTGTTCAATTCTCTCTTCCCCTAGCTAGGGCTTCAGCAGGTGTGCACCACCATCTCATGTCATCCCCCTTCCACCCCACAATCTTTTCTACCTCTCTAACCCCACCTAACTCACCCTCTCACTTTCAGCTACTTGTTTCCTCCCACCCTCTCTTGCTTCCTGTTCTCATCTCTTTGCTTTTGTACCACTCTGCCATGTCGTTTCATTGCCTTTTATCCTCGACCTCGTTCTTCCACATGGAAAAAATAACTTGCGTTAAAAAATACATTTTTGTTCGTACCTTTTTATTTGACGCACTGTGACTGAAATAATTATTTATACATTTTGAATATTCTTTTAATGCTCTGCAAACGGACCCTCTGGGTTCCCATATTCGGTAATTTACTTCTTGATGCGTGACTCTCGCTTCAAATCATTCATCCTGTGTTTATTGTTACCATTTGCTGATTCTAATTCCCTTTCATCTAAAATAAACTCGTTCAAACATCATCTGTACCTTCTTTACCTTAGTGGGAGACTATCTCACCTATCCTTAATGTTCGGTGGGCGAAGATATGCCGAATCCCCGGTCGACGTCTATTTGCTGGAAAGCACGACATTTCAGAATTGTATTGATTCGTTTTACCAATTTTTGACGCGTAATTAACATCAAACACTCAGAAATACTAGTCTAACCAACTGCTTTGCAGTATATGCTTGATTTGTTAAAATGAATGTTTTGGACACATTTTTATAAAAATGTGGCAATAAATAAATATTAAGTATAAATTTTGTAATTCATTCTTTCAAATCTAGATTCTTTTCATGAGTCTAACTAGCAACGCAACACAATTGTTGGTTTTTTGCAGAGGAAAGCAAGCATCTGACCAACAGGGACTCTATCACTGTCGCTGCAGTGCCCTCACTTGAAAGTCTGATGCCCGATGATGCGTGAAGAATCGGCACAGCACCAAGTCGTCTTTCAGTTGTCCTGTGAGAAGCACTCAGTTAAACTCGGCATAGCCCTGGCTCGCAGCCTCAAAGCTGGCGCGAAATGACTTACTCCGTGGGACCACTATTTCCTCTTTGTCTCGCCATGACTTCCTTTCTCCCCATCCAATGCCTGTACCTTCCTCATCTCCCATTTTTAACGTGTGCTCCAGATTCCTGCAGCAAGTGGATCCTGGCACTTTTACATTGACAAAAAAGACGGAACCTAGTGTCATTCGACCGAGAACGCGAGATCCCTATCCTCTCCTTTGGGTTTAAAATGCATGGAAAGAAGCTTTTCATTACTTTTCCAGATATTCTTACTATGCAGCAATATGCGAATCTTCAGCTATTTGAAGTGCTTTTGAAGTGTTGGAAAATCTTTGCATGGCCGGGATCTTATGTGGCACATGATTCAGGTCTCGAGACGGCACCGCCGCGAACGGAGGGCGCGGCTGATGCTCCGACCACAAAGTATCAGGGTGCAGAGGAATACGCAGCGCTTCAGCGCGACTCGCGTCGCCACTCAGCGTAGTGATGCAGCTATTTTCATTCTTGCATCACTGTTACATTCTAGTGAGAGTGTACCTCTCACTCAAATGCCAGTCGACTTCATTGTACAAACCTTTAAACATGTTTATGCGATCACATTCGACAATTTTAATAACAAGGCTCATTAGAGATCCCTGTACTTGTATTATATGCAACACAGACATTATTCCCTCCTCGCCCTCCCGCCCAGGATAACGCAACGTTAAATACTACGACTTCACTGGTCGTACTAAGCTCTTATGCTGGATTTTATCCATTGTTCAATATATTTCAATGCATGCAACCAGGCTTGTTGTGCATGTCTATTATAATTGTTTTTTCACCCCCCCCCTTTTTTCCAAGATCTTCGTTGGATAGTGCTCTGCTCAAAGAGGCAAACGTGCCCTGTTACATTATTTAATTGTATCTATGCCAGCAGTGAATGCCACTTACAGTGGGAACTTTTTATTTATCCACACCCCAGCAGAAGAAGCTCAGAGGGACGCCAGAGAAGCCTTGGATTGATGGCAGAGGCCCTTTAGCCCATGCCGTACCCAGCCTCTCCCCCTTCCCAATGGACAGCTCAGGTGGCCTGAGTAAGCTTGATCACAAGTTGACAGAGGTAAGACCTCGTTAGCTTTCCAGGCCAAGCCAACTCTGCCTTCAGTGACCCCCTCTGCCTCACACCCTTATCTTGCCTTAACATTTTCTTACTTATCACTATTCTTACATTTATCAAGATATTTTTATTCTTTAAGTCTTGAGCTCTTGTGGACTACTGCAGTCCCTGCAGCCTTACAGCCCAGTGAGAGAACTATTGCAGAAAGACATGGAAATTTCTGATAGAAAGATTGTCAACTTCCTCCAAACACAAGACTGCAGAGGTACTAGATATCGCATCAGTAGAGCTTTACCTCAGCCAGATTGAGTTTATGTGTTGTCCCCACTGATAGCCGATTGCATCGGGACTGAACAAAAATTAAATCGGTTGTTCTTGTACCCTAACAAGTATCACTATTTTCATATTTCACACTTGACAATATCTTTAATATTTTTCCCATCTCTCAGGTGAAACTTATTTATTTCCAAAGTGCTGCAGTAGCAGCGCACCCATTCCCCACTATCGCCCTTAATCTCTTAAATACTTTCCTGTATCTGTTTATGTTTCTGTTTTCTTATCATTCTTCATTCTGTAACGGCAATAAATACATTTTAACGAATCACTTTCTCTTCGTTTTCACTTGTCACCATTCTATTATTATGCGTTGTGCATCGTGTCAAACAATATAATCAGCTCAACCAACTGTTAGGTCAAATCGAAACCGATAACTATCCGTACACAAACAGCTTGCCGATTGTCAAACAATATAAACCCGCGGTATTTAAGGTTTACTACATCGTTTAGGCGTACTTCTTAATGGTGAAGAATCTACTGAATTTAAATTCTCGTATTCATGTTCACCAATAATCTAGTCAATTCGTTCTTGTCACACATCAACTGCCCACCAAGTTTGTCCAATTTCCTAACTGAGATATTGAGATGAGGGGAAATTAGATATTCTGCTTGGCGACACAGACAGACAAACAAATAGGGCCACATATCTCCGTCCACCTTTGTCGGACTAGAAACTAACCACCTTCAGTAGCAGAGGGAATGAAGATGAGTTAGACCATACTAGGGAATATAACTTTTTCTATACCGTGTGTTTTAACCTCTTGCGTACCCATTGTTGTCTGTTTTTTATCAAATTAATTTCCCCGGGCCTCAAGTCATGACAATCTTCGCCTGATGCGGTGTTGGAATGATGTTGCTCCTTAGCTAAGGTATGTACATTCTCAAGATTTCAAAAAAAGCTCCAGTTCCGCATGATGCCAATCTGGAGCCCTGTTATTCATTTTTATTTTGTTTCTTTTTTGTCTCACACCGGTTGGTGTTTGAGGAGTCCAAGACCGTCCTTAATAATTTTAAATACAAAGCTCATCAAATATGCCAGACTTGAAAAGTTATGCTCCCAGGATTTCTTTTATCCTTATCTTGATTTTAAATGATCACATTTTATCTGGAAGAGTTCTGGCAATAGGTGTCAAGTTCATGCTTCTTATGTACGCTTTCCGTACCTTTCGGTGAGCATCCGTGACATAAGTTCCAATTTTGATTCCAGTGGAACATGACCGGCATGGCGCCCTGTAGGGATTGAATGAAGTATACTTTCTTTACAGTCTTGCGTGCCGAACAAAGTTGACATTGGCAATGCATAACTGGATGATATAGATGTTGATAAGAGGTTTGTTGCATCCTTTTTGGTGTGAAGGTCTTTACATGTCTCCTTGATAATTTCTTTTATTCGTGCCTTCCATGCGAAACGAAATAACGCTTGCTCAAGGCAGCCATATCACTTCAACTATCTCATAATCGATTCCATCACCGCCCACCAGCGATAACTGACTTGATCTTATTTTGCAGTTGATGAGCCAATAAAATGAAGACAACGATCAACGATAAAAACGGTCACCTATTCCGATCCAACGATTTGAACAAATTTTGCTTCTGCCTCTTCTGTCACGATATTACTTACAGATGCATGGGATATTTTTGGCAAGACGTCACAGCAACTTTTCAGCATGTTTCTCGCCTGTTCACCCCACCACCTCCTTCTGTTACCCAGAGTACGTCGACCAGAGTCTGAGGCGGTACATGCTTCTGGAGCTAGCTGCATAGCCGACGACGTGCAGAACGTCTCCGAGGGCAGAGCAAGGCGTTTGAACCTGCCCGAGATGAGGCTCAGAAGCATGACAGTTAAGATTACCTGAACCACTGTGTAGTCCATAGTAACACTTAATATATTTCCCATGCTATCCAGCGAAACAGTGGAGCTATACAAAGAGCTATTGGTATATTAGTACTTAGGTTAATTAATGTTTGTTGAGGAAAAGCATGTGCAGAAAGATTCTTTAATTTCCTAGAGTATTGTTGTGGTTCAAATGTTCTTTTCTTGCGTAAATGATGACCTACGCTGATTGGCTGTGTTTACAAGGGGAAACTCGCCCATCCAATCATGTAATATGTTCACCTCGTCCGTTTTATTAGAGACCTTCTCTTGTGTGTGTGCTTGAGTTTTCCCAAGGTGCCTTGCATGTATTTTGAGCTAGCCAAAATCATGTTGAGTCATAAAAATAGATTGTTCATCAGCGAAAGCCACGTCACCAGATTATCACAGATACAGCACTTGGAGCCCGATCAATTTTCTTCAGGTTTCTTCAATGAACTAAAATAGCATTTCTTCAACTTCGATGAAAAACGACACACTCGGTCGTTCATGTTTCAACAACTTTCATCTCTCTTGAGATTTTTACCAACATTTCTCCCGGAAGGAATCCTTCATCCACTCTTTGAATCTGTATACAAGTAGTTCAGATACGCCTCTCTAAAGTTGCTCTAAAGTCGAATGTGTCGTTGGCCCACAGCTCTCGGTGTCGAAGGTGTTGCCCACTTCGATCAAATAACACCATCAAAGCTCCTTGTATCTGAATTGCCAAAACGTCTAGAGCCCCCCCCCGCACCCCCACACACACCCAAATAGGTGTACTTTGAATGTATGTCACTCTATTGTATTTTGTCTTGAGTTCGTCCGATTTATCTTTCCACGGTATTGATTGTAACATTGATATCCTTTAATTTGAATAGTTAGGGTTAAAAGCATTCGTTTTTCATCACTCCAAACAAACAGTTTATTACCCTCAATGTTGAAATCGCTTGCACTTATTCTTGATACCATGGTAGCTGTATTACCAGTCAAACGAGAACATGTTTACTGCTATGACTGCATAAGCCCCCATGACATGAGTAAGTGCTTGGTCAACTCAATTTGCTAAGACGTTTCTAATTAATCATGTTATATATTGCCGGTTTACATTTGATGGTAATTAACACAAAGAGATTGAATTTGCAAGGCACCCGAATATTTCTTATTTTTTTTTAGAGATTACGAGTAACTTTCTGCACTATCCTGCCGTGTTTACTAGCCTCCACTTGCTGAGGAGAGCTATTTATTCTGTCTGTCGTGTCGAGTATGTGTCTCACAGCAGATCGACTTTATGCAATTCGCATCTGCCGCAGCGATTGTACTACTAGCTAACAATCGCAGCTTTTCTCAGCTGCAGCACACTCAGACGACGCGTCGACTGGTCGCACCAGCGCCTTGTCACACTGAGCTGGCTAGACACCGTGCGCTCTGACGTGCGCCCGGCATCATAGATCTATTATAACTGAGATGTATGATGTGTGTCATGGTAAATGCGTCGCACTGTTTCAGAACTTTATGATATATGTATGATTTTATTATAACTAATACATATTATATATTATATATATTTCTATATTATATATATATATTATATGCAACACACCAACAACAACACCACACAATCAAACACACACACACACTCCATTATGTATGCCAGATATTGCCCCTTGCACCTTTTTCCATAATAACCATTTCTTCAATGAAATTGTTGAATCTAAAATCTTAGTTTCCTAACATAGTATTCTTTCATTTGCAGTGCGCAACACAAAAAAAGCTGAAAAAAATTACTAATCTTAGCTTTTCCACCAGAATCCTTAAATGGCCGGAAATATTATTTGCACTTTTAAGATTTAGAATCATAGATTTCAAGCGCTGATCTCCTTTACTCGGATTGAACTCACCTTGGGAGTTGAGCCTACAATTATAACACATCACTTACTCAACCCGTTTGACTGGAAACAAGTCATTTCTGCTAGTTTTGTCATATGACCGCCAATGACGTGGAGAAAACGAAAGAAACACGAATTGTTGGAGTCAGACAAGTTGTAGCCAAGCCATGGATCATTCACGGTCTCACGTGCATCTCAGGATCTTGATCTTCTGTATCACCATACGCAATTTTAGTCAGGATAGTTAAGCCTCGGCCGCAGGAAAACTTGATCGAAGATTGCGCGAAGATTTCGAATGCGCGGAGAAAACCTGCAACTGCCAAACAAATTCAAGCTTGACTCATTACAAGTACGACAGTGTCCAACTCGCACCAATCCCATCACACTCCAAGCAGGGGCATGTAGGAGACAGGGAGGACCCACATGCGGAAGGGTGGAGCGGGGTATTCAAAACACACCTGAACACGCAAATCTTCTGAGAATGTCCGTACGTAGACTTTTTGGGACAGTCATTTCTCTATTTGTAAAGAAAAACACCTTCCCTACGGCAAATTGGAGTGCTTCAGTATGTCTTTCGGTTGCTGTGCTCATTCCATGGGTCCTTGCATAGTGCGTGGGCTCTGAATCAGGACTCAAGCACTTTCAGGTACTGCTCAACCCAAGTCATCAGAAGCGGGCCCGTCGAAATCATGTTTTGTAGCAGACACGACCCCAAACACATTAAAAGCGACAGGAATGTTCAACAAAACACTGGCACTGTTCTAAGCTGGATATCAATCTAATTCCATTCCCCACCTGTGGGGAGATCTGAAACAGCAGTGTAAGGCACCTTCAATCTGGGATACTGGACATTGCACTTGATTAGAGTATCGAGCATCTGAACTTGCTTATAGGAAAGTCTACTGCATTTCTTTGTCCAAGTTTGCTGATCCACATATAAGTCAGGGTGTCAATATTTGCTCTCTGATTAAGATATATTAAGTACTGAATCATAAACAATTCCTGTAAATACAGTGAATAAGAATTGTGCATCCATAATTTTTCAATTCAACTCGTTTTGAGAAAATGGTAGTTATTTGAACAAAGTGTAAGGTGACATTTTTTGGCCATTATGTATTATCCATTAGCTCTGCATTAATCATTCTTCTTTTTCTTTAAAAGACTCCACTGGACTTTTAGCACAATGGCAATATAAAATATATGAAGTGGTCCGCTATTTTAGGGGGGTTTTTTTTTTTACGTTCGTGTATTTAACTGGCTTTAGTAGAAACATCTCTTAACTAACCGGCACAACTCTTCGTTTATATCTCCAATACAAGATGCTTATTACTGTTGTCGCATTCACACCTCAGCCCCGTGTTTAATTCAGCGCAAGACGCACGCACGTATCGCGGACAATCATCGTGCCTAAAAATCTGCATCGCACGCGATTAATTACCGCTGATTGGAAGGTCACATCGCAGTACACCTTACACTTACCCACGTATGCGACTAATGAAAATGTGTATAAAACTTGACACGCTCGATCTGTATGGGTAAGGTGTATACTCTAGGACCGCTACGGATACTCTGTACTATCGTAAGTACTTAGTCGGTGTGAAATTTCAAGCAGCTAATTTCTACGACTATCGAACGTCTGCTCACAAGTTCGATACCTGGCATACTTTCTGCACCGCCGCGTCGTTGAACAGTCAACAGTTATTCGAAGTTACTCTCATAGTCGCACTCGAGATGTAGAACCGAAACTAATTTTTTAACCTATGAAACGTCTTTTGACTATGATGGTGCTTCTGACAGAGTAGACTGCTTAACCTATGTGAACGGATCTCAGCACATGTCTTTAGAACACGAATTTGATTACGCTTCCGGCGACCACAAACTATAAGTGTTTCTAACTTACATTTCCTTATGCGTTTGACGTTTGGATAATTAAAATGGGCTTCCAGAACTCGTGTTCCAGACTCCATGTTTACGTAATGCGTTCGCTATATCAGTCATGTCTCGTCTGTAAGTAATAGTAGGAGGTGGCGGTCCGTGTGTTAGTGTAGGAGTTGAGGTGTCAGTCATCAGATAGTGTAGGACGTGAGCGTGCTTAGTACGTTTGCGTGTCTATATTATATTAGCTAATGTAGCGTTATTCGGCAGTTTTAGAGGTGGGGTCAGTTAGCGTTAGTATTGTCATGTACCATGTCCGTGTAGTAGGTCGGAGCTGATGGGGGTTGGTGTCGATGACGCTCCTCGTTGTCCCGAATAAGACTATTCGCCCATGCGAGTACTTTATCGGCAATTCTTTTTTTCTCTTCCCACGATAACTATTTGTCTTTCATTTTAAAAGTATCCAACCTTGGCATGTATGTACGATATAACACAAACCTCGAATTATAAAAGTCTATACACGATGTAGCGTCTGTTTGCTCCAAACCTACCAACGGTAAGTCTACTATGCACATAGCTCAGCTATGTCGATATTACTCAGTTTTCTATTATAGACTCACTTCACTTTAATAATGGCTTGTCAGCGCTATTTTCTGGATCGCTGTGCTTGGCAATTGACAATCGTTCATTAACGCTTAAATCGCTTCCACTGGATTGACTATTTAATAATATGCTTTTTATCCATGGACCCACTCGGCTAGCAGCTGGCGCCGAAATCGCTGGCATTCGGAAGTTGATGAGGCATGTCCGTTCCGGTCATTCACTGAGTGTCTATTATGCTTATGGCCTACGACCTACCGATCCATGGTCTCACCTAGTCCTTTCTCACCGTCACGTCTTCTCTCGTTGGTCTACTCGATGACCTCTCGATGTCGGAGACACCTAATATTGCGTCTCGCCGTTGCTGTTATCTCACTCTCGCGAATACTGACATTATCTACCAGAGTCTTAAAAAAGAGTTCTCTGCGAAGCCCCTTCTTATATACCAGTCCCCTAATCGCTGCAACGCTTATACGATCTGTATTAGAACGCGTCATTAATTCTGTTTCGTCTGGAGTCCATATTCTACGTCTTTTTCAAAGGTTGGAAGTGGACGACGTCGTGCGTCTTTACACAAAGTTACGCATAGTTAGAATAAGTTTCGGGAGCTTAATGTACCATTGCGACTTTGAGTACCTTAAATTAACGTGTTAGTCACATGGCACGATCTCGATAACTGCCTAATTATGCGCGTTGACGTGTGACGCGGCTACTCGTTAATTTCAAGCTTGCAAATTTCGGAAACCCGAACAGTTACACGTTATAGCAGGCCTTACTACCTTGGCAGTGTTTCAGCGTGCTCTTAAACGTATCATTTACCAAGAACGCATCCCATGGCGCAGCTTTTACGACCACATTTTTCATCATGATATGGCTAATCTCAGTGTGACTACGCTTTGTTCGATGAGAATCCAAGAGCTCTAAAATCACATCAAGGTACTAACTTTACACTTGCTTCCCATTCAAGGTTTTTTTACATTTGCTCACAACCGCCGGTGACATTTCCATGTTTTTATTTTTTTTTTAAAACCAGATTGCCAATTTTGCAAATAATCTGTGAACGTGCGTTGAAACGTTGCAAATTGCTCGATCACATATCATTATTCGTGCTTATTAGCTAAAATTGAATCAAATGACTGATTCACTGAGAGCCCATTAATAATTAATCTGTTTGGACAGGGAAATACCAACATTGCACAGGATTAGCAAAATCTGTTTGTTCAATGAAATGTACATAGTTTCAACTTTGTTAGCTGTAATTGACGATTTTAATCTAACCTTCCAGTTTTTCCAACAACAATAACTGCACAGTACTCCAAGTCTAAGGTTTTGTGCAATCTGTTCTCGTGTGGAGCTTCCAATGCCAACTTCACGAAGCTATCGACAGCACACATGATTCTGTCTACTTCAGTAGCAAAGTGCAGTCTTTGGGAACACGCTATAATCAGTCAGCCATCTCACCATATCTGCGCACTCACTACCTGCGGTCTTGCTTCAGTGCCTCATTCTAGGTGGAAAAAACCAAGACTTGGTTTCCAAGACCAACACAGGACTTGTTTTAACAACTCACCTTCCCACTCTCCTCAGCTCTCAAAAGACCATCCCACTCTCTCCTCATCTCCCCTTCTCACCTCTCTCAAAACCCCCTCACGCTTTCTCCACCTTCATACCCCGCTACTCATCACTTCTCAAAGTTGCCCCCACTCTCATCACAAGACTGCCTCCTTCCACTTGCACTCAACCTCCCATCTATTCACTCCACCTCCTCAAATCCTCACTGCCTTCTTCCCCCTCTCTTGTCCCCCCTCTCCCCGCCACAGTTTTCCCCTATTGCCCTCCAGTATTCGCATCCCCCTCGTCCTGTCCTACCCCCTCTCCCCACCCCTGCCAAGCCTCCACCTCTTCATTAAGTGGACCTCATATATCGGGCCCTGCTCAACTTTCAGATCTTTCCTACGGCTGCCTTCCAACAGAATAATTCTGCCCTACAGAAACTCTTCGTTCTCCAGCGTGTCTGACTCTAATCCTCCCCGTTACTCCCCCCGTCTAGACGACCTGCCTCGCTCTGTGGGTGTTGCTCCTTATCAAGACTTTTCCTCATCTGTCATGCCCTGCTCTCCTCCCCACCCCGGATACCCGGCATGCTCCTCCACTCCCAACTATGTATTTGTGTACCTGTCGTCACTTCCACGTGATGATCATTACCCTCACTATCCGAAACATGACCAAATCATCTTTCCATCAAATCTCTATTCCTTCTACTTTGACTTCATTCATCAGCCATTGGCTATGTACTTCTCACCTTCTCGGACCTCGACAAAAGCTTCTGCGACCATCGACTGACTCAACACGTCAACTTCCCTACCCGGATCTCAACCAATGGTACTCCATCTCTTCTGGATCTGATTTTGACACATTTCCATGACAATATCTGCTGCTCTTCCTCCGCTCCAATTGGTTCTTCTGACCACGTCCTTGTCAAAGTGGGCATCTCTCTGGCTATTATCAGAGAACCACCTTACTGCCGTCGAGTCTGGCATTTCACTCAAGCCGACTGGCCGGGTCTCCAAGCAGCCATCATACTTATAGACTGGTCTCCTATTGCTACTTTTTCCAACATCAACTCATCCTGGGAATTCTTTCAAAGAAACTTGCTCTCCCTCATGCACAGAT
>CM068958.1:141003714-141017308 GCA_035128595.1 Eptatretus atami
GTCCAACACGTGGAACATGTCTTTCAATCCGGACAAATCTCACACTCTCACTATGTCTCTTCAAAAGGACGGTTTAGAAAACCCTCCCATGCACTATCTCAACAATCCTCTGGAAGAAGTCCTTTCTTTCAAGCTTCTGGGTCTCACTATCTGCCATGACCTTTGTATACCTTGTCGAGGCTCGTATGAGAGCTTACACACAACGCATATCAAGGGGGGCATGAGACAAGAGGGAGGAGTGGGAAGGACAAAACAGTGGGGAACAGAGACATTAGGAGATCTGGGAAGGGGAGGGGATGGGACGGGGAACATGGGGAATAGGAATAGCATTACAGGACTTTCAGGAAGGAAAGCAGGGAATTTGAAGGAGGTGGGCTTGGGTGGATTATCGGGGGTAGAAAAGATCGAGGATTTGGATGGGGATGATAAGATGGTGTGGTGAACAGCTGTTTTGAAGGCCTGGAGGGAAGAATGGGAATGAATAGAGTGAGGGAGTTAATTCCAAAGGCGGAAAAAGAGGAATGAAAGAGTGAAGGTGTAGCAGTGATTCGTGATTTGGTAGTTTTACAGAAGGGGTTGTTGGCGACGCTGAGCGCCCTGCGGAAATGTGGTGGAGACAAATCGCAGAGAGAGCAGGGGGGGGGAGGCTGGAGAGGAGACAGTTAGAAGACAGAAAGACACCACCAACCTGCGGTGATTGAGTGAGAGGCCCAAAGACTCAGCCTCATTGCGGGAGATGCCAATGATCCGAAATGCCTTGGTGTCTACAGCGTGAAGCCGAGAAAGGTGGGAGGCAGGAGCACCAGCCCAGAGGGGAAGCAGTACTCCATCAGGCTCGGACAAAGGCTTTGTAAATGGTCAGGAGCTCAGGTGGCCGAGGAAGGACTTTGCACGACGGAGGATTCCCAGGCGGCAACTGGCTTTGGAGGCGAGGTTTGAAATGTGGCTTTCCCAGGAAAGGTCATGGCAGATAGTGAGACCCAGAAGCTTGAAAGAAAGGACTTCTTCCAGAGGATTGTTGAGAAGTGCATGGAGGTTTTCTAAACCGTCCTTTTGAAGAGCATAGTGAGAGTGTGGGATTTGTCCGGATTGAAAAACATGTTCCACGTGGTTGGACCAGTGTTGTTGATTTTATCCAAATCAGCAGTGAGCGAATAGAGCTGCTGCTTGCCGGTCTGAGGGATGACCGATGGTACGGGCAGAGGTGGAGTCAACAGCGAAGAGATATAAGAGATTTTCCAGAGATGGAGAGATCATTGATGGAAAACCAGAAAAGAACAGGGCCAGAAGCTACCTTGAGGAACTCCAACCTGGACAGGAAGGGGGCGGATGAAAAAACTCCATTTAGGGCCACACGGTGACTGCGACAGGAGAGGAAGTCTGCGAGCCATGAGTGGAGATGGCCTTTGATAACATAGGAAGAGAGTTTGGTGAGCAGGGCAGGGTGCCTATACTATGTCCAAAAGCACGTGATATGTCCAGGGATACGGCTCGGATTCCTGTTGGCACTGAGGACTTCCATCCATTGTTGGAGAGCAGAAGCAGCATATCAGGGTACGAGGACCTGGTTTCGAAACCAAATTGATGAGTTCAGTGAAATCAAGCCATTGGAGAAGAGGAAGGATTCTAGTTCTGAAGAGACGATGAATGCGAATGGCTTCATAAACCTTGCTGATGATGTGGGACAAGGCTGATTGGTCTTTGTATGTTGCGAGGGGATCTGTTTTGCACCTTTTTTATAACAGGGCAGTGAGTTTGCTAGATTCTTCCAAGCAGATGGCAGATGACGACTTGAATGCAAAATGAGAATGGGGTGAATAGAACAGCGAAGAGCCGTGCTGATGCAAGTAGCAGAAAGAGCAGGCTTTGAGGAGCACGTGGCTGATGCCGTCTGAACGGTTGACGTGATCTTGAGGTCGAGGTTTGACAGCATAGCTCTCTCCACCGTTGTCAGCGAGAAAAGGACACAGAGTCCAGGACAGTTGGTGTGACTGGTAAAGGTGAGTAGAGAAAGTTGAGTTGTTTTGGACACAAGATTTAGCTGGCAACACCGAGTTTAGGTATTTCAGCTTCTTTTCCACAGTTGCGGTGACCAGACAGTGCGGCCAATTGAAGGTAAGGGAGGGGATGGAGGGGATGATCATATCACCAGAAACAGATTTGATTAGGACCACCAGAATTTTGAGGAGGGGAGAGGTTTGAGATGTTCTAGACTTGAGACTGAGATAGAGAGCAGATGTTGTTTTTCTGGCTCGTCTGAGTAGACTAACACTTGTTCCGAGCTGTTATGGAAGGGAACTGGGATTGCCCTCATTTGGTTTGCCTGTTCATGAGCAAAGGCAAGTTGTTTCAGGACAACTCCTCACCACAAGCTTCAGTGAACCAAGGGCCGGGAGGGAAGGTAGGACAACTGAAGAGAGAGGGGATAATCTGTGCAAGGGAGAGCAAGTTCTTTGAAGAATCCCAGGGATGAGTGATGTTGGAAAAAGTAGGCAATAGTGAGACCAGTCTATAATGTATGATGGCTGCTTGGAGACCCGTAGCGCCAGTCGGCTTGAGTGAAATGCCAGGACTCGACGCAGTAAGGTGGTTCTCCTGATAATAGCCAGAGAGATGCCCACGTTTGACCAAGGACGTGGCAAGAAGACCAATGGAGCGGGAGGAAGACAAGCAGATGATTGTCATGAGAATGTGTCAAAATCAATCCAGAAGAGAGATGGTAGTACCATTGGTTTGAGAGATCGGGTAGGGAAGTGACCGATTGAGTCAGTTCCCAATGATCGCAGAAAGCTTTTGCTGAGGGTCATGCACATATGAGAGAGGACCCACACAGTAGCCAAACTGGCATGAATGACATTGAATCGCCAACATATGAGGAGAGAGATTTGGATGGAGAGATTGGAAGTTGGTCCAGTTTTGGATAGTGAGTGTAGATGGAGTCATCACTGTTAGGTGGACGGTACAGTACACATATAAACATGAGGGAGTGGAGGAAAGCCGTAGCCAGAGGTTCCGTGGGGGTGGGGAGTGAGCGCAGTGCATGGAGAGTGAGGAATAGAGTCTTTGATGAAGAGGAGCAACTCCTCCACCAGGACGAGGCTCAGGTCTGTCATACCGGAGGAGGGAGAACCAGGGCGAGAGATACTTGGGAGTCAGACACGTCCTTGGAGGAGGAAAAAGTTCTGTTTACGCAGATTATGTCTGGTTTGTCGTGGCAACCTGTATGGAAAGATCTGAAAAGGTTTGAGCGAAGGCCTCGGATATTTTGAGTCCACAACTTTTAATTTGAGAGAGGGGGAGGAGCTTTGGGTTCAGGGTGTGGGGGGGGAGGGTAGGACAAGGGACGAGGGGGGTATGGTAAGGAGGTTGTTAAAAGTGTGGGGGATTGCAGAATAGCTAGGGGAGGGGGCCGGGATGAGGAGAAAAGGGCTCTGTGGTACTGCGGGAGGGGGGGACAAGAGAGGGGGAAGAAGGCAGTTGATCGGATTTGAGGAGATGGGAGGTGAAGAATGGAGGTGTATGAGCGGCAGTGGAAGGGAGGTGGGGGGGGGAAGGCAGCTTTGTGGATGAGAGGGGGGCAACTTTGAGAAGGATGAGTGAGGGTGATGAATGTGGGAGAAAGGTGAGGGGGGGAGTTTTTGAGGAGAGGGTGAGAAGGAGGCTTGGAGGAGAGAGTGGGATGGTTGCTTTGAGAGTGAGGGGTGAGAGGGTGAGTGGCACATGAATTGGAAAAAAAAAGAATGGTTGATGAAAGCGAACATTCATAGCAAACTGGAGTTTTAAAAAGTTTATAGGTCAGAGATTGCGATTTAAACACAATTCTTGAATGGATGCAATAAAGCGGATCCAGAAATGTAGAAGAAAGAAACGCATATAACAGTTTTGGATTTTTAGCAAGGTATGAAGAAAGTCGAATTGGAGCAGTCTGTTAAATAGTTTAGAAAATAGTCGGCATTATGATTACAGTAAAGAGTACCAACTGTCGTGAAAGAGGAAGTGAAGCATTATAAGAGATCGTTTTTATTATTATTTATTAATGTTTGAGAGAGTTTTCAACCAGATTAGGTCATTGGAAGTGTTGTACAAAAAAAATTGAGGAAGAGAAGGAAGAAGAAAAAGAAGAAGAAAAAGAAAGAAGAAAAAAGAAGAAGAAGAAGAAGAAGAAAAAGAAGAAGAAGAAAAAGAAGAAGAAAAAGAAAGCAAAAAAGAAGAAGTAAAGAAAGAAGAAAAAGAAGAAGAAAAGAAAAAGAAGAAGGAAGAAAAAGAAAGAAAAAGGAAAAAGAAAAAGAAGAGAGAGAGAGGACAAGAGGAAGAGGAAGAGAATAAGAAAAAGAAGAAAAAAGAAGAAAAAGAAGAAAGGAGAAAAAAAGAAAGAAAAGAAAAAGAAAAAGGAAGAAAAGAAAAAGGAAGAAAAGGAGAAGAAAAGAAGAGAAAAGAAGAAGAAAAAGAAAAAAAAGAGGAGAAGGAGAGGAGAAGGGAGAATCGAGAGTGTGAGTGAGAAGAAAGTTAGCGTTTTTTAATTAATTAATTAAATTAATTTAAGATAGAAATAGATTATTGGTTGAGGGATGTGGGACGTTTAGGGAAAGTGGGGAAGATAGAAATTGAAGGTAATGGGAGAGAAAAACAAAACACCAATCGTACACCGAGGGAACCGGTAGGCCTTCAAGCAATTCCGGTTAAGAAAACAACGTCGACAAAAAATCTCACAAAATAAGCACGATTTTTGAAACAAAACTGAACTGGAACACACAGTAACATGTTAAGTGAGGAGAATAACAGTTAAAACGGGACAGATAACGACCGGGAAACTTAACTTTTAGATCGTCAGCCAGAGAGCCCCCGAATGGCCTGTCGACGCTCCAACCCGGACGGGTGAACATGTTATTTGGGATGTGATTTGCTTAATTAACAAAGGATACACTTGTTTACATATATATAATATATATACAATATATATATTATATAAAATATATATATATATATATATATATATATATATATATATATATTATTATATCATATATATATATATATATATACACATACACACACTGAGGAGCCAAAACATTATGACCACCTGCCTAATATGCTGTTGGTTCCTCCGTGTGCCAATCAAAACAGCGCCGCACCCGCCGAGGCATCGATCACAAAGGACCCCTGAAGGTGTCCTGTGGTCGTGCTGCACCAAAACATTAGCAGCAAGATCCTCAAGTCCTGTAAGTTGAGAGGTTTGAGCCGCCGTGGATTTCGGACTTGTTGGTCCAGCACATCCACGATGCTCAACGGATAGATTTCTGGAGAATTTGGAGACAGGCAACACCGTGAACCACCTCGTCATGTCCTCCAAACCATCCTTAACAATGTGCAGTGGTGCAGGGGCCATTTTATCCTGCTGCAAGAGGCCCACTGCAATCAGGAATACCATTGCGATGAAGGTGTACCTGGTCTGACGATGTTTAGGGGGTGACACGTGTCAAATTTGATGTCCACATGAATGGCCAGACCCAGGGTTTCCCAGCAGAACATTGCCCAGAGCATCACGCTCCCTCCACCACCTGTCGTCTTTCTCACAGTGCATTCTGGTGCCATCACTTCCCCAGGTTAAACGGCGCAGCACGTACACGGCCATCCCATGTGATCCAAAAGAAACGGACTCATCGGACCAGACGGACCTTCTTCCACTGCCTCCAAGGTCCAGCTCCAGTGCTGATTTTGACCAATTTCCCTGAAATTATTTCTGCGTTCTTCCTCCACAGACACCGGTTCGTTCTACCACATGTTTGGTTAAGTAGAACATCTCTGGCTGTACTGAGAACCACCTCATTTGCCATGGAGTCTGGTTTTTCACTCAGCCATAGGCAGGACGTCAAGCAGCATAAAACTTTATAGGCTGTTCCCAACTTCATCTTTCTCCGACACCAACTCATCCTAGAATTCCTTCAAAGAAACTTTGCTCTGTTCTCATGCACAGATTTTATTCCATCTCGTCTTCCAGTTGTCCGACCTTCATACACCCATGGTACACTGAAGCTTGTGGCAAGGAGTTGTCCCTGAAACAACGTGCCTTCGCTCCATAGAAGGGCTAATCCAACTGAAGGCAATCTCAGTTCTTCACAAAGCTCAGAACAAGTGTTTAATCTACCCTCAGGTGAGACAGGAAAACCACCCCTTTCTAATTTTAAGTTCTGAAACTCTCAAACTTGTCGTTCTGAACTCTCAAACCTGTCTCCCTCATCCAAATCCTTGTGGGCGTCGAAGTTAAGTCTGTTTTCTGTTGTATGTTCCCCTCCATTCCCCTCCCTTACCTTCAAATGGCTGCAAAGCTGACACTGCACAGAGAAAGCTGAAATACACATACATCGTGTTTGCTTCAAATCCTTGATGTCCCAAAACCCATCGCTTTCTGTACCCACCTTACCCCAGTCGCACCCAGCTGTTTCCTGCAATTGTGTCCTTTTCTCCTGGACAAGTGAGAGATCTTGCTGTCAAACCTCGACTCAGATTCTGCAACCGGTCCAGACGCATCAAGCCCCACGTGTCCCAAAAAGCTGCTCTTCTGCCTCTTGCTACCCTCTCTCTGTTTCTATTCCAACCCTCTCATTGCTCAGGCCATCTGCCATTCTGCGTGAAATCAGCAAAACATTACTGCACTGCATAAAAAAGGTGCAAAAACAGATCCCTGGGCAACTACAGACCAATCAGCCTTCTGCCAATCATCAGCAGGTGTATGGAAGCCATCATCGCTTCAGAACCTTAACTCTTTCCTCTTCTCCAATGGCTGATTCCATCATCAATTTGGATTTCAGGACACGGTCACTTACCCTGGATATCGCTGTCTGCTCTTCCACTCGGATGGAGGGATCCCATAATGTCAGACAGAAATCAGAGCCATATCTCCCTAGAACATGTCAGGTGGCCTTTTGATTCGGTCTGGCACCCTGCCCTGCTCACCAAACTCTCTTCCTCTGATATCCAAGCCATCTTCCACTCTGGCTCGCAGACTTCCTCTCCTGTCGCAGTCAACGCACTGCGGCCCTAATTGGAGTTCTCTCATCACTTCTTCCTATCCAGGCTGAGTGTCCTCCTATGGTTAGTGTTCTGGGCCCTGTTTTTCTGGTTTTCATCACTTCTCTTCGACTCTCTGGGAGAATCCTCCTTCTCTTCTTTGCTGATGATTCCACCCTCTGCCGTTAACCATCTGTTCATCCCTCAGCCGGCAAGCAGCGCTTCTGCTCTCTGCAGATTCTGGATAAAATCACAAACTGGTTCCAACACGTGCGAACATGTTTCTGTTCAATCCAGCCCAAATTGTCACCACTCCACTATGTCTCTACGAAAGGACCGTCTGGAACAATGTCCCCATCTACGTTTCTCAACAATCCTCTTGAAGAAAGTCCTTTCATTGTCAAGCTTCTCAGTCTCACTATCTGCCATGATCTTTCCTGGGAAGCAACATTCCAAACTGGCCTCCAAAGTCAGTCGACCGAATGGGCATCCGCGATTTGCAAAAGTCCTTCCTCGGCCCCACCTGAGCTCCTGACCACATACAAAGCTTTCGTCACAGCCTTTTGGGAGTTCTGCCTACGTCTGGGCTGGTTGCTCCTGTCTCTCACATTCCTCGGCTTCACGCTTGGAAACCAGGGGCCATTTCGGATCATTGGTATTCTCCCACGGGAGGTACTCTTTGGCCAATCAGTCTTACTGTGCAGTGGCCAGGCACGTGGCCGCCGGCGCGGCTGCCAGGCCGCCCAAGCCCCCGCGCCCGGCCGGCCCCGCGGCCAGCACCGCCCAGGGCGCCGCCCCGGCGAGCGCGCACACCCGCGGGGGCGGCACGCACCGCCCCGGGGCGCCCCGGGGCGCCCCCGCGGGCCACCGGGGCGCCAGCGGGCTCCGCCGCGCGCACCCTCGGGCCGCCCGCGGCGCACCCCCTCCCCCAGCGCAGGTCGCGTGATCTTTCTGTCTTCTCCGGTCTCCTCTCCGGTCTCACCCCCTCTGCTCTGTTGCGATTTGTCCCCCCCCCCACCTCTTCCTAATTCTGCAGGGTGCTCAAAGGTCCGCCAGCAACCAACTCTGGTTGAAAACTACCCAAAAATCACGAAATCCACTGCTCACCTCCACTCTTTCATTCCTCTTTTTTCCCCTTTAAACTCCCACTCTTTCATCCCACTTCTTCCCTCCAGGTCTCAAAACAGCTGTTCACCACCACACCTCTTATCATCCCCCATCCAAAACCCGATCTTTTCTACCGACGTAAATCCATCCCAAACCAACCTCTCTTCAAATTCCCTGCTTTCCTTCCTAGTTCCTCTGAAGTAAGTCCCTGTAATGCTATCTCTTGATTTCCCATTTCCCCACTCATCCCTCTTCCTCCACAATCTCCTAATGTCTCTTTCCCCACTGTTTTGTCCTCCCCTCCCGCCCCCTTGTTCTCTGCCCTCCCCCCTTCCCCACCACCCCTGTTGTGCCGATTCTGTGTGTTTTTAAAATAATACAACGTATCACCAATATTACATAATAAATTTGTACAAATTAATGTTATTATTATGATTGGTGTTAATCCTTGACAACACAACACTCTCTAACACAAATATCCTGCAAACGACGTGAGAGAGGTGAGCGTCAGTAACCGAATTCACATGAGTGGCGTGGTGTGTATATATATCTCACACCACACACACACACACACACACACACACACACACACACACACCCACACACAACACACACAACCACACACACACACAACACATGTCCCTAACAATGAAAATAAACATGTAAATACTGTACAATAAATTACGGTGCAATTAAACAAAAACACAAGACTTTTTACCTTTTTTAAATTCATTCCAAAACAGCAGTGTGGTGCGAGGGCAAACATATTATGTTCTCATCGTCTGTTCTCTACCATAACTAGAAACACAGACTTAGCTCGGAGATGATGATTGATGCTGGCTTATAGGAGGAGTGCTGGAGGTTGAGAAAGATGTGATCCGTAGAACTTGCGATGGCTTTTGATCTGAGAACACGAAATGTCGCCTGCCTGCATTGCCACAGATTAAAGAAAGGGAAAACGATCTAAGCCACCTTGATCGCAGAGCAGATCTTCCCTGCTTGGACAGGAAAGTACGAGATTGGCATCCTCTCCAAAATTAATCTTGTCTCTTTGGGTTTTAAAATCCTTGTCCAGCATAAATCCCTTCGCCTGCCGATTTCGTTACCATGAGCCATGATGAACTGGCAGCCTTCGGTCACATGTGCGTCTCGTGAAAACGTTGGTAAACCAAAATGATTTCCCCGTACACCAGTCCACTCAAAGGCATTATTTTTTTTCTGTTCGGCCTCAATACAAACATGAAGTGCTTTATCCATCCTTTCCTAGATGATAACGGACAAGAAACAAGCCATTTTCACTTTGCTGGCAGGAACCCTTGCATTGGGATATTTGACTCATGGGGGTTTACCCAACCCAAAGAGATGATTCATTTATCGGTCATGGCAACCCACAGATGCTGCACTTTCACTTTCTTGCCGATGTATTTAACAACTCGATTTCTGTCGCACAAGTGTCATAACATTCTCTTGCCTTTGCACGATATTAACTTCCACCACCGAAGGTGGATGGAAGTCAGTGTTTTCACCCGTGTCTGTTTTGTTTGTTTGTTTGTGAACAAAATATCTCAAAAACAGATTCAGACGAAAATCCGTAGATGAGTTGCAGTGACAAGAACAAGCCCGATTAAGATTTGGTAGATCAGTCTACAGTAGGGGAAAACAAAAATGTAAACTGTTCAGCCTAACGGAGGTATGCGCTCTACCGGAGTGCCATTCTTGTGACCCTCGCGCGAAAGATGAGTATTGCATTTGGGTTCCGTTTTTGTCCCGCAAAGTACTTTCGAGTTTTTCTCCGCAACTGCTTGTTCGGATTGTGAGATGAATTTTCACCATTGGTACGGGACTACTCATGTAGTAGAAGTTTTAATTAACTATTTGATGTACTAGTCACGTGGTGTTGGCAACCATATGGAAAAACGGAAATTTTGGACCTTTGTATCTCTGAAACCACACCAAGGAAAAATTAAACTGGCACATGGCAAGTACTCCTCATGGGGAATGTGTTATTTTTTTTTAAATGACATCATATTGCAATGTATAACCCATCCGATCAGTCTGAAAATTTTGAGGTCATCTCGGGATAAAATTTTCCACAGACAAAATATTTCATGACTTCATCGGTCACTTAATTCGGCAGCATATTGCTTTGTTTTTTTAAAAACCCTCAAAAGTCTTCTTTCTCTGAAATGGCTAATACAGATCGAGGTGAACTTTACACGTATGACCGCCTGTCCATGAGGGGACAAAGTTCACACAATGTCATTGGTTACATGGTTCTGCAGCCATATTGTATTGAAGAAAATATTAAATAATGTTTTCTCTGGAACTGCTTAATCAATTTGACATGAAAATCACATTTATGATCTTAGTATTGCCAATGGAAAATACATGTTTTTTTATTCAACTTGATTCAGACACATGGCTGTGGCACTCAGAATTATTTAATTTTCGATTATGGGTTCTTTTTCTTTTCTTTTTTTGATTAAGACTCACTCGGCTGCTGCCTAGTATGGGGTTTCGAAGTATTAGAGCAGCAGCTGAAATGCGAATCCTATCCGGGTCCTCCTGATTTCATCTTTGATTTTTTTTTTTTTGTTTTGGGTTCATTCTGATTACGCAATGCTGGGACTGTACCTATTTGTGTTTATCCATTTGTTTACATTGAATTTATTTTAATCCCATTCTAAATTCAATGAATACATCAATGTAAAAAAAACGTCATGGGTCAGGGTGTGTGTCTGATCCAAAGCGGAGTTGCCTCGCATGCGGGAAGCGTCTTTGGACTTCCGGTCATTCACTGCCAGCAGTATAAATAGCAGTTCTAATTATGCTCTTCTTACAAATTATGTAACACACCAGTACACAACGCCACCAAAAATTGGTATGAAATGAAACCACACAAAAGCAGTCCTGGAGGTCTGCAATCTCAGATTGCTCTTTTTCTTGATTTTCTTTTTATTAGGGGACCGATAGGGACCCTTGAAATTGTTTGTGTATTAATTAGTAGTAGTAGTATTATTACTATTCTGAATCCATAATGTGTAGCGGAACAACAGGCCACACCGTTGACGGAGGAATTGATACTTGACCAACTGCGACCATACCACTTGACTTGATGCATATTCCTAAAGCTGACGTCATAGGTCATGTGACCTGTGGCCATCATGGATTCATGAAAACTTTTTTAAATGCATTCTCCTCATTTTTCTGATCGATTGGGTTAAACTTGGACACTTGCTAATATCCACTTTATTGATGGATATACTCTGGATGTTTCAAAGATCATGTACATGCAGCCATATGGATTTCATAAAACCTTTAAATTGCATTCTCACCTTCATTTTCGATCTATTGAGTTCAAACTTTGCATTAATCAGATCCGGGGCTCCGTTTTCAAGATGTCATTCGCAAACTTGTCCAATCAGAGTGGGACGTTCTCGGTCCCCGGCATCATTCGCCAGCAGTTTTAATTGGAATTGTATTTCGTCAAAATAAAATAAGACGCATTACTTTCATACCGACCTCGTTACTAAGGAAACAGGACTTGTGCCACAATGTTCGTAATAGAAAAAACAAAAATTTTTATGAACCATTTACACACTATTCAGATTGTCATAAACCTATCCTAAATTAACCAAATACACAGGATAAACAGATCTATCAAAAACGTGTCAAATAACAGATCATCAAATCTTCCGGTGATCTGCCTGTCTCGCCCCTGGCATGAGCGCTCACACGCTACGCGGTGGCGCTCCCTGGTGCTCGGTCTCGCTCGTCGTATTGGGCGCAGTACCACTTAGTAACCTCTCGCATATAATAGATTCCGCGCTCTCTTAATTGGAGATTGTGCAATTCTCTCACACCCATACAAACTCATAAGTAGGTCTTACCCTATCTTCAAAGCCCATTCTTCCTCGGACTCCACCCCAAACACCACCAACCCAACCCATCTTCCACACACATCCACCCCACGCCCACCAAAGCCTGCCCACACCATCCCCGCAAACCCTACCCTACTTGCTAGCCTCCTCCCATCAGAGAAAAACCATAACTCCCCTCACACCACGACGTTACCCTTCGATATAAATTACTCAACCCCCAACAAACCCAACTATCAACTATTTCAACAAAACATACTAACCATAATCAACTCCAACAGCAGAATTCCGACCACTTCCAAAGAACCAAACAGATCTAGATGTCAACACCTCCACAAACACAATCAACAACAAACGCGCATGCTCACGCAACCACATTCCCGATTAAGACCTCAAATACCTACAATACAATACTATCTCCAGAAATCCAAAGTCATATCGCCCTAGGCTCCAAAATTTTGTCTCACACCAAACAACCAGGACGCATATCCAAACCCTATCCATATATCCTCCGTTTCACACTAATAATTAGACATGCTCAAACCTGTCTACACAAACTTACTAGAACCTATGCTTTTGACTATCTTAACTCTTGCCATGAGCCATGACATCACACCCTAACCACAAAACATAACCCAACCGCAAAACACCTCAGCAAAAAACCCTTATCCTCATCTCGAGAACGCACTAATACTAACACCAATGCCTATCCACCACAGGAAGCTAGCTGAAGATCTCTCCACCACACGGGGAATGCTATGCGGCAGTTTTGACAGTACATCTTAAAACATTGATTCACATTCTTACAATGATTTGGACACACTGAAACAACACAACCACTATATCACCCCACAAACGCCTACCTATCCCAGATCATCATGACCAACCACCACCCAAACCCCAGACCAACACATGGAACACTACTTTGATATTATTCATACTCAGCACTCGTCATAGCCGTTAGCCCATTACAAACTACACAATATTCCACCACATCCAATTCGCGTTCCTTCTGACCAGCCAACATCTGCTGAACACTAACACCTTTACTTCTACCCCACCACCACAACCCGTGCTTCTCATCAGCAACCGAGCCATTGCTCAACCGCCGAACAGATCGCCAGCATTGTCATCTTTCAAAAATCCAATCCCGCTGACCATCGAGCTGGGTCAATACCCAGAAACTTCCTCCTCCTTCCTGATCTTTCAACCTGGCAGCAAAGCTAAACTGCCACTCCTCCTCAGGCGCGCACTGCTTCCTAAAGTCCTAACTGCCCAAGCACCACCTCGAACAACCAGTATTAGCTCAGCGACACCCTATTAGTTACAGAGACCATGGACACAGAGCATACCTAATCCACCCATCTCACTTTCAGTCATATCTAAGACCCCCAACTTACTTGGCACCCTTCAACTCACAAACTACATCCTGCTCTCCGCACCGGCATTCGCCTCGCAAGGAATGCCGCATATCGGACATCGCGAACCACTCTTATTCCCTCCCTCGCAACCGTCAGCTCCTCGATACTCTGCCCAAAATCATATGCGCCATGTTATTACACACAAACCCCCACCGTGAACGAACTCTCTCTCCCTCTTTT
>CM068958.1:141020168-141030526 GCA_035128595.1 Eptatretus atami
GTGGTGTGGTTAAAAACACACCCGTGGCTGGTTTCCGGTGTTGATCCGGAAAGCCGCGACTGGATTGTCCATTCGGTGGGCGAAGCGACCGCGATTGGTTAGACGCGGTCGTTCGCACGCCGACGGGCGGGAATTCTACAACAATATTAACTGTAATAACCTGAAATCATTAATGAACACTATTAAAGGAATAAATATTAGTAATTAGTCATAAAAAAGGTAATTTTGTACATTTACAGATGATTTTCCAAGGACCTGTCTTGGAGCAAGCGTGTTGCCCACTGACTGCCTTCGCTCCATAGACGCATAGGTGCACGAGAACAGTAAACGTCCACATGGGCTTTAAACTTCATCCTACAAACTGCTCTTTTACTTCATAATATAAACTCAGCGCCTTAGCCATAATTACTCCCTGGCTTAAAGGCATAGCCTGCCAATTCATATCCTCAATCCAGGAAGATAAAAGTCTTTCCATCTTTCCCATTAGACTGCTCCGAGATCTCATTAATTTTGTCGCAACTACTGTGGACTGACTTAGATGCTTTTATTTTTTTTTCTTTGTTCTACACAATTGTCCTTACAAACGACTCCCATAAACCAAATTCACACCCAACAGTGGTGGAACCAACACCAGACTCCACCTGCCTCAACACTTTCAATTTCAGCTCGAGGCTTTCGCCCCAACTACCGATGTGGTGGCGCACAGAGCAGGAAGACGACAACGTGTGCGCTGATTGGTTGAGAGGAGACAAGCTCAGATACGCACTCTGATTGGCTGCCAGCAATGTCAAAACTAGTGGTCACGTTTTTGGTCAAGGTGGTGCATTTAAACTTGCAACTTTTTATGCGCTTGATGGATTTAATTATTTTTTTTGGTGATTAAAAACTGAATATTTAGTTTGCGCTAAAGCGAATCCGTGCAAACCGGGGTCGCACAGTGCAGGGCATCACCGGTGTCGCTCATCCTTGTTGGACAGCATTTTGGGTCTTTCAGTCCTGGGTTTGTCAATTACATATTTTTGATTGTTCTTCAGATACCACACCTTAAAAATTGAGTGAAATGAGAATATTGCACTCAATGTTTTTCCTTTGTCTGTGCAAAAACAATTTGGTGATCTTCAACTGAAATTTTAGCCATTTTGTTTTAAGCTAACAATTGATCTTGAAAGATCTGTATTCCACAGCACAAAAAGTGGGCTGATAAGACAGCCTTGAGCTATGTACACTCACTTCTTAGCTGTCTCGCCTGAGTTTGAATCCTGACCCACCTATAAACTATCATCCCGGTGTTTCACAGGCAGGGTGATTCATCAATGTGTGTGCCGGCCCTCGGATGGATATTAAAACGGACGTCCTGTCTGCCAGCGTTAGTTGGTGGACGTTAAAGATGCCATGGTGTCCTTTGCGAAGAGTCGGCGAGCTATCGCTGGCACCATGAACAAATTGCAAATTCCTGCTCTAACCAGCAAGAAGGCATTGCATGAGTGGCACAGCCGCACCCTCATTCGATGATGCTACCCTGCAGCCTTGTGCTGTGTATGAACAACGATGACTACAAAAAGTGGGCTTTAGCTTTATCGATTTGTCGAGATTAACACCTGATGTTCATGACTAGGAACACCTGAACAACACTTCATATTAGCTGCTCACGTACAGTTTACATTAAGTTGTAATCAGAAATTTTTGAAGATTCTAATCACAATGAATTAAAGATCGTTAAATGACAAGCTTGATTTTTTTTTTCTCTCACCCAAATTGAGTTGTATTACTAACAGTCAACATTATTATAATAGTAGAAACCACAAGTGAAGACTTTGAATAAATTGTTGATGCTCGTAACATCCATATAGTCTAACTCCTGAACGTAGCTAAGAATTTTGCACAGCATTGTATATACAGTATATAATACACTGTGTATCTAGTTAAGGTATATCCATTGGCAAATGGTGCGATCTAAATGCAATTGGAGAGGGGAGAGGGAGGGGAACAGGACGGTGGGAGAGAGAGGGGACTGGATGGAGAGGAGAGGACTGGACGGAGAGAGGGAGAGAGAGAGAGAGAGAGAGGGGACAGGACGGAGAAGAGAGGAAGGAGGGGCAGGACAGAGGGAGAGAGAGAGGACAGGACAGAGAGGAGACGAGGGGACAGGACGGAGAGAGAGGAGAGGAGGGGACAGGACGGAGGAGAGAGAGGAGGGGCAGGACGACGGAAGAGAGGAGAGGAGGGGACAGGATGGAGAGAGGGGAGAGGGGACAGGGCGGAGAGAGAGAGGAGGGGACAGGACGGAGAGGGAGAGGAGAGGGGACAGGACAGAGAGGAGAGGAGGGGACAGGACGGAGGGAGAAAGAAGGAGGGGACAGAACAGAGAGAGGAGAGGAGGGGACAGGACGGAGGGAGAGAGAGAGGGAGCAAGGAGAGAGAGGAGGGGACAGGATGGAGAGAGGAAAGGACAAGAGAGGAGAGGAGGGGACAGGACAGAGAGGAAGAGGAGGGGACAGGACAGAGAGGAGAGGAGGGGACAGGACGGAGGGAGAGAGAGGAGAGAACATGACGGAGAGAGAGGAGAGGAGGGGACAGGAGACTTGGATCTGGCCTTGTTTTTATTTTTTAATTTGCCTATCACTCCAAAATCTTGGAGATCACCCTGGTTTGTGATTGGGTGCAATTGTAGACTTTAAGCACCCCCTCGATGAGGTGTCAAAGAATCAGATCAGCCACAGGAACTTTGTCTCCAAACATTCTTGCAAGAGGCAGCAGGAATGATGCCTGCACCCCCCTCCAGGATCTGGTCGACCCAAATTCCTCTCATTCATTCCCATAAACCTGCATCCCCCTCCTGGATCTAGGAGGTCTAGAGTTCTCATGTCCATTCCTCATCAATGCTTGTATCCCCTTCTGGGTTCTGGTATAAACATATTTCTCTCATCCACTCTCAATCTATGCCAACATCCTCCTCCGGGATCTGGTAGGCCCAAAGTTCTCTCATTCGTTCCCAGAAGTCGACATCCTCCTCGTGGATGAACCGTGGTCACAGCCATAATCCAGGAAGACATTGCTACGGCCCAGCGGACTCAGCCAAAACTGCACCTCATGGGTGCGCCATGCCACAACCAACATGAGGATAACTCCCAGGCATGCATGGACGCCGGCAACCACACTCCACCATCCACGATAGACAAAAGCCAGACAAACAGCCACTATGGTTAACGCAAACATCATCACCCGACCCCAGGCTGTTACGCTCGTCTGCTTGGCCGCCTGCGATGAGAGTTGGAGTGAGTTGGGATGTGTTTTGGCCTCGTGCAGCTCTTGCTCAAGCTTCTCTGCTCGAATTCCCTGTTCCTTTTCTTTCTATTTGCATTTTTTCTAGCTCCGACTTTCTTCCCGCCAATGTCTCTATCACCTTCTGAGCTTCGCTCTTGAATGACTGCAATTCAGTACTCAACGCTGTTCTCCTGGCGTAAGCCCTCTGTTGGCAGATCTTTGTCATCAGGTCCCTCTGAAATGCTGTGTTCTGGAATCGGCAAAGGCTGTGGTTCTGGTTCCGGTTCAAGTTCCAGCTCCTCCTTTCCTGGAATCACCACAACTGGACTCACATGCTCAACCAGTGCAGATGCCCTCATGTGCAGCGCCTGCTCTCCATCACACCATAGTTGTACCTCCATGGGACAGGAGACTTGGATCTGGTATGACCTGGGTGAGAGGTGCCAGATGACACCATCTGGCCTGTCATGGAAATAGCACGTGGAAGATCCAAAGATGCAGAACCTGCTTCAAAACGGCTAAGCTCACCATCCATACAGGCGAACAGCTCCACTATCAGCCGAAAGGCGACGTCAATGCCACTCTCTCCCGCAGCGCCAAGCTCTCCGCCCGTCACTGCCAAGCCAGATTGGAAAACCAGCCACCCAATGTGGCAGTCAACTTTCCTTATATTCAACATGATGTAGATGGCCACAAGCCAACCACAATGATGGTGGTTGTGATGGTGGTTCCACACGTGACCAAATTCCCCCAGCCGAGCAACTGGAAGTAAGGAATCCTGCGGAACATTGCGTTGCTCACCGCGAGAAAGCTTGTGGAGCAAATTGCAGAATTTACAGCTAAGAATAGAGTTTCTGGAAAAGGAGAAAGCACCACTACATTCCAACAGACGGTGTTGGCACCTTGTGTTGCCCAAGACACCTTGCCCAATATGCAAATGTGGACATGTTTCTCTTCAAAGCCTGCACTTGACTCACTCTGGTCTAATTCAAGATCCATTGCTGCAACTCTCCTCCTCTACATGTCCTGCAGATGGTTCAAACATTGGCTCTGCCAAATCTGCTCGACCCAGCAACATCCCCAATGTGAAAGTGCAGCAAGTCCAACACAAATTCGTACGAGTCAGTCAGTCTCAGCGTGGCCTTGACAGAACCATCAACATCACCATTGCGGCTTACAGAAACTTTTGTTTCTATCTCCTCTCCCTTGACAGCATTGTCCCAGTGTTCAGCCGTTCCTGTAACATTCCATCCATCCTTTCCCCAGTCAATTGTGGCTCCCACAAGCCTTGATTAACTAACACCAGCTCTTGCCCTGTGACACGAGTTTCCAACCCTTGCACCAAACCGACACCCTGACGTTGACAAGATCCCAATTCCTCTACCTGCCGTAGCATTATGGCATCCACACAGGTGTGATAGCCTTCCAGGTCCTCATTCACTTTGTCAATTCTTTTATTTGTGGACCCAATTTCTTCTTCCACCTTTTCCCCCATTTGGACAACCTGGGTTTTACCCTCTTCTATTTTCAATGCCAATTCTTCCTGTTTTGCTGAAATTCAGTCTCCAATTACGTCTCAAATCTTCCCAGTCTGTCCTCCATTTGGTGTTCCGTTCTTTTCTCCATTTCCCCAAATTGAGCCACCCATTTACTCTTGAATTATCCCAGTCCTGTCGCTATTTTGAAATTTGAAACATTGAAATTTTTGTAACTTCGCATATCAGAGGCCTATAGAGGTCCCTTTCAGTGCATAAAATTTTGAAGGTCAAGGTCAAAGGTCAAGGTCACTTTGTCGCAAATCAGGGGAGTCGACGAAACCTTATTTTTTGAGTAATTTTGATCGGATCGTCTTCAAACTTCATGGGAATATAGTTCATGGTCTGGCGCTCAGCTGATTAATTTTTGGTGGCGATTGCCTTGACCTTCATGGTTAGCGCCTAAGGTCAAACATATTTGACCCCAAGGTCAAATTTTCAAGTTTTAGGAACCATATCGTGTAGTACTTCAAATTGAACACCTCGATGAGTGCTTTCTAGATATGTCAAGCTTGAGACATTATGACGTCATTTGGTGACGTTATGAGGCAAACGCATATTTTTCATGGTTACTCTGTAGAACGATTCTCATCGGAATCTCTCGTAGGCAGATATTCCTCAAGGAGTCGCTCCTGGTGGATAGCAGCTCTGTTCACCTCAGTGTGACCTTAAAGAAGTCACACGTGGTCACCTTTTGGCAAGATACGGGTCACCCTGCGGGGTGGACCAATTGTTTATTTTGTTTTTGAATCGTTCATTCATTTCCTTCCTTTGTTCATCGATTTGTCTCTTCAATTGCCTATTCATTATTTCCATCATTTCATCCCTTTGTTCATTCATTTTGTTTTCCATTCGTTCATTCATTTCTTTTATTTCATTCCTTTGGTCATTAATTTTGTTATCCATTCCCCTCATGTCAATCCTTTTTTCAACAATTTTGTTCTCCATTCCCCTCATGTCATGCCTTTGTTCAACAATTTTGTTCTCTATTCCCCTCATATCATTCCTTTGTTCAACAATTTGTCTCTTCAATTCACCAGCCACTGGAGTCACTAGTTCATCCCTGCATTCCCTTTGTTCATGCATTTGTCGATTTAATTCACAAATCATTCATTCCATCTTTTCATTCGTTTGTTCATTTTGTTTCCACAACTGTTCCCACACGACCCGGAGAGCCCACACATTCGTTTTCCGACCCGACGGCCCAGGGATGGGGAAGGTTCCTACCCAATCCTCATTCAGCTCCATCCCTGGCTCGCTTCCTCCGTACTCACTACCTAGCATGAACATCGCCAGTTCCCACGCGCGTTTAATCTCCTCAGAAAAATACATTTATATACATTTCTTTCCCTTAAATTTTCAAGCATTCTTTTCTCCCGACACCAATTATCATGATCAACAATTTCGCATCCCCTGTGAAATGCTGTTCAGGATTCGAATCCCACTACCTGATCACCAAATGTCGCAGCGCTGGTGGCCAAGGTTAATCCCCCTAATCCAATTTGTGGTAACGTGCGGTCAACACCGCCAGCCCGGATAGCCGAGCAGTTTTTCCTTATTAGGAGGCGGACACGTTGATCCTCGGAGATTATTACGCACGCCGGAAGGGCATGAGGCAATGGCGGTGCGACAGGGGCACAGAAATGGATGCACAGGGGGGATTTATACTCGAACCCCACGACAGATATACCAACACAGCCACTTAAAATGAACACATTTTAATGAAAATAGACAAATATTTACAAAGGACGATAATCTGAAAATAACAATACGTGAGGTAAAGTAAAGTCGAAGTGAGGCGCCTCTACACACAGACTTAAATACAGACAAGGAGAAAACGAAACAAAAGCAAAGCAAATCCTCCCTTTATTCTGGCACTTAGTTTCATCCAGAGATGGTCTTTGTGGAACTTGGAATCAAGGCGCTTTGACCTGCACGTGTAGATGCGCCCCAAATCGCGCCTAGTCGCTGTCTCGCCGTGGGAACGTTTGTCAGGCAATTCGTGAGCGGTATTCAACGCCAAGGCCCAGAGACCCCGTGCAGCTGCTTCATCTCTCGCACCTGCCGATACGCGCTTTGCAGAATGGTGGCGTCCCCTTTGGTGACATACACACGGGGCCTCGAGGCCCGTCCCACACAACCAGCTAAGAGTCAATTGCCAGCGGCTTGTTCAGTACACGAGCCAAATCGCCTCAGCATGAATACAAGAATCGTGCCGTCTTCTTCATGCGTCAAAGGAAAGCTAGCCATAAAGCGCTGTTCTTACAGGCCATCTCCTAACTACGTTCTCTCTCGAGCACGTACATCCCTCCCGATCTCTCAACTCTGACTGACGTCACCGTGAACCCCCGTTTCCTCCCCTGGGGTGTGGCTTGCTCGAACAAAACCTGGGAAGGTGGGGGCTCTGCCCGCTCAGCACGTTTGGCCAGCTTCTGACATCATGCCCATCAATCAGCCTCAGGGGCGTGACTTCGCCCACCGTCACCCTTGGAGGCAGGGTTTCTGCCTGCACGGCATGTTTGGCTCGCTTGGAAATGCAAAAACGCAGGAATAGGTTACAGGGGGGGCAATCACCTACTGGGGGAATTTATTCTTACTCACTATCTAATTAAAACTGCACCACCCCCCATGTGGTGAAAAGTAACACTTGAGCTCACAGTTTCCCGATTTAATTACATCGAGATGTCTCCTTCACGTCCATGGACCAAAACAACTCTATTAAATCCTAACTTTCCTATTAAATCCTCCATTTACCCCCACAACGGTAACTATATATATAAAATAGTGTATATATATGTATATATACGTATATATATACATGTATATGTATATATAGGTATCTCAGGTTCCCACAAGACTCCCTGGAATCACAGGCCGTCGCACAAGGATAACTCCGTGACGCGGCGGGTCGCAAACCGACCGTGAACACCAATAACTCAACCACATGACTTCGGGTCCTCCGTCTAAATCGGTTACCTAATTATAATCACGTGACCTAATTACCGGGGAACACGCCCTCGGTCTGCCTTGTCTGAACCGGGTCAGATGCAGCCGAGCGACACTGCCAAGGACATACCGGCTAAAAGAACGGTTCATTGGGAATTAAGTCCCAGCTAGGCTAGGATACGGACCATGCTGGATCAATGAAAGAAAAGACAAAAACGAGCTGGAAACATTTCGACACAATAATTTATTACAGGTAGGCGAGGAAAAAGCACGTGACAGTGAATGTATTTTATTGTTGTGTGTAAGCAGAGAAAGAAAGAAATGTGTGGTGCGACAATAAAACAAGCAACTTACAAAAGCATACACAGAGCAGACCGATCCCGATATAATTCTTCTACACTCTTAACTTAAGCAAGAAGCCTGGTGTTGGCTTAGTGGTTAGGGTGGCGGCTTGGGATCCTAGGGTCCTGAGTTCAAGCCCCGTTGGGCTGCTGAATTAATACACCAGGAGGTTGACTCAGCCTGTCATCCTTCCGAGGTCGGCAAATTGAGTACCAGTGCACTGGTAAGGGGGACACTGCATCAGCGGCATAGCCGCGTCCCAACCAATGATGCAACCAGCAGCCACAGGCTGCACTCGATAGAGAGAGACTTAAGCAAGGACAGGTGCCATGACATATACACACACACAAACACACACAAACACACACACACACACACACACACACACCCTGATGAAGAGGAGATAATGAGCAAAAAGGAGAGGAGATTAGGCTAACGGTCTCGTAATACCTTGCACGATTGACCAACCGCGCCACCCAGTACGTTTTTGGGGGGAATGCTCCGCTGAACGATCCCTCCTTGATAGTTGGCGCGTCATCTCCTGCTTGGCTACGGTGCAGCGTCTGCGCCGATCCAGAGAATGGACACGACCGTCAGGCGTGAGGCAGGGACTTTAGGTGGAGCCAGCGGCGAGTGGATGGAGTGGGCAGAGTGTCAGCAGCAGACGGAGTCAGGCGGGTGGGTGGAGTCAGCGACGAGTGTGTGAAGAAGACGGCGTGAAGAAGGCGCGCTCAGAGACCGATCCAAAGTCAGGCAGGGAAGATGAGGAAAACCACGACGACTCGACTCTGGAAGGCTTCGCGATCCGTCATTTATAGGCCCTATGTTGCAGGGCGGGGCACTGCCCTGAAGCGATGCATGATCACCCGAATCGGGTGCTCCCATTGGGCCACGGCCACCACTCGGCCCGGCTGCCATGGCCGGAAGTGGCCTTATTTTACATCCGGCAAGACATAGCGGAACTGCCGGGGAATCGTCTCACTCCGAACACCGCGATATGAATCGCCTTGCACCGAACTCCCGGGCCGTGCAACCGGCCGAGGTCCGTGCCGGTCCGCATGCCCGCTCGGGCACCCCCCCCCCCCCCCCCCCCCCCCCCCCGCGCGCCGTGGCTGGTCTGATCAATGCGCCCTTCTCGCTCCCACACCATGTGGCCCAAGCATTCGGCGCCGTACAGCATGCCTCTGCTTGGTGGCAGCTGCATCGAGGCGGAGGTACTGGAGGATGTCCGCCGTCCACGGGAGACATTTGTGGCCGTGGTGGTGAGCGAATAATCGACGGTAAGACACCGTCGTGAACCAGCGTGCAGACCCGAATAAAGATGTGCGCCATGCACGTCCCGTACAATGTGATGGTAAGATGACATTGTAATCAGCGCGCATACCCGAATGAAGAGATGCGCCATTCGTGCCCCGCACTGTACGAATAAATTATCACGGGGCTGCGCACGGGTCCGCCATTGTGCATGCGGTTATCATCCCCGTGGTGATCTTCACAGGCAGCTGCTTGCGTGGTGCCGGCCCTGATCTGTGTCATGGATTGAAGGAAAGGATTGGATGTAATTATTAGATGCAGAAATGGGTTGAAAAAGATAGATATAAGTATTTGATGGCAGAAATGAAAGGGTGCGTCACGCACGTCCTGTACAGTGGGTGGGGGTTATCGCTGTGCTGCACACGTCCCATGCAGTCTGGTGGTGGAGGTTGTGGCTGTGGTTTTCACAGGCGGCCATCTGAGTGCAGTGCCTGCTTGGATTTATTTCAGGAATAAGAGGAAAAGAGTAGGAATGAAGATAGAGATATAATGAGACCTAACTATGAGATCCACACAACGCACTTCATCCCGTTTGACCCATTAGACATGAGGGGAAGTCTAACTGAACATATATTCATGGAATAACTGTCTGCGGACCACTATATGATGGATGCCATTGCCTTAGAAGGATGTGGTTTCCAGAACCGCAACAACATATACATGTGTATATATATATATATATAGATATATATAGATATATATACACATATATACACATATGTATATATGTGTGTGTATTTTTTTTGTTTTTTTTATTTTTTAAAGAAGTTGAAGGCGCTTCCAACCAAAAGTAAAAACTACATCGACTCCTCTAATTTGAGCAAAAAAGCGAGAGCAGACCCGGTGTCAGGCAACGTTTCGCCGGCTTCGCAGCCGGCTTCATCAGACACTGCACCCCGAGCCTCGGCACGTGTCCGGTTTTTATTTCGATACAACCACTCATTTCCGGTCACGTGC
>CM068958.1:141030840-141041174 GCA_035128595.1 Eptatretus atami
TCCACCTGCCTCAACACTTCAATTTCAGCTCGAGGCTTTCGCCCCAACTACCGATGTGGTGGCGCACAGAGCAGGAAGACGACAACGTGTGCACTTGATTGGTTGAGAGGAGACAAGCTCAGATACGCACTCTGATTGGCTGCCAGCAATGTCAAAACTAGTGGTCACGTTTTTGGTCAAGGTGGTGCATTTAAACTTGCAACTTTTTATGCGCTTGATGGATTTAATTATTTTTTTTGGTGATTAAAAACTGAATATTTAGTTTGCCGCTAAAGCGAATCCGTGCAAACCGGGTCGCACAGTGCAGGGCATCACCGGTGTCGCTCCATCCTTGTGGACAGCATTTTGGGTCTTTCAGTCCTGGTTGTCAATTACATATTTTTGATTGTTCTTCAGATACCACACCTTAAAAATTGAGTGAAATGAGAATATTGCCACTCAATGTTTTCCTTTGCTGTGCAAAAACAATTTGTGATCTTAACTGAAATTTTAGCCATTTTGTTTTAGCTAACAATTGATCTTGAAAGATCTGTATTCCACAGCACAAAAGTGGGCTGATAAAGACAGCCTTGACTATTACACTCACTTCTTAGCTGTCTCGCCTGAGTTTGAATCCTGACCCACCTATTACTATCATCCCGGTGTTTTCACAGGCAGGGTGATTCATCATGTGTGTGGCCAGCCTCGGATGGATATTAAAACGGAACGTCCTGTCCTGCCAGCGTTAGTTGGTGGACGTTAAAGATGCCATGGTGTCCTTTGCGAAGATCGCGGAGCTATCGCTGGCACCATGAACAAATTGCAAATTCCTGCTCTAACCAGCAAGAAGGCATGCATAGTGGCACAGCCGCACCCTCATTCATGATGCTACCTGCAGCCTTGTGCTATGTATGAACAACGATGACTACAAAAAGTGGGCTTTAGCTTTATCGATTTGTCGAGATTAACACCTGATGTTCATGACTAGGAACACCTGAACAACACTTCATATTAGCTGCTCACGTACAGTTTACTTAAGTTGTAATCAGAAATTTTTGAAGATTCTAATCACAATGAATTAAAGATCGTTAAATGACAGCTTGATTTTTTTTTTCTCTCACCCAAATTGAGTTGTATTACTAACAGTCAACATTATTATAATAGTAGAAACCACAAGTAAGACTTTGAATAAATTGTTGATGCTCGTAACATCCATATAGTCTAACTCCTGAACGTAGCTAAGAATTTTGCACAGCATTGTATATACAGTATATATATACACTGTGTATCTAGTTAAGGTATATCCATTGGCAAATGGTGCGATCTTAATGGCAATTGGAGAGGGAGAGGGAGGGGAACAGGACGGTGGGAGAGGAGAGGACTGGATGGAAGGAAGACTGGACGGAGAGAGGAGAGAGAGAGAGAGAGAGAAGGGGACAGGACGGAGAAGAGAGGGAGGAGGGGACAGGACAGAGGGAGAGAGAGAGGACAGGACAGAGAGGAGACGAGGGACAGGACGGAGAGAGAGAGAGGAGGGGACAGGACGGGAGGGAGAGAGAGGAGGGGCAGGACGGACGGAGAGAGAGGAGAGGAGGGGACAGGATGGAGAGAGAGAGGAGAGGGACAGGGCGGAGAGAGAGAGGAGGGACAGGACGGAGAGGGAGAGGAGAGGGGACAGGACAGAGATGGAGAGAGGGGACAGGACGGAGGGAGAAAGAGGAGGACAAACAGAGAGGAGAGGAGGGGACAGGACAGGAGGGAGGAGAGGAGGACAGATGGAGAGAGGAGGACAGGATGGAGAAGACAGGACAGAGAGGAGAGGAGGGGACAGGACAGAGAGGAGAGAGACAGGACAGAGGAGAGGAGGGGACAGACGGAGGAGAGAGAGGAGAGAACATGACGGAGAGAGAGGAGAGGAGGGGACAAGGAGACTTGGATCTGGCCTTGTTTTATTTTTTAATTTGCCTATCACTCCAAAATCTTGGAGATTCACCCTGGTTTGTGATGGGTGCAATTGTAGACTTTAAGCACCCCCTCGATGAGGTGTCAAAGAATCAATCAGCCACAGGAACTTTGTCTCCAAACATTCTTGCAAGAGGCAGCAGGAATGATGCCTGCACCCCCCTCCAGGATCTGGTCGACCCAAATTCCTTCATTCATTCCCAGAAACCTGCATCCCCCTCCTGGATCTAGGAGGTCTAGAGTTCTCATGTCCTTCCTCATCAATGCTTGTATCACCCTTCTGGGTTCTGGTATAAACATATTTCTCTCATCCACTCTCAATCTATGCCAACATCCTCCTCCGGGATCTGGTAGGCCAAAGTTCTCTCATTCGTTCCCAGAAGTCGACATCCTCCTCGTGGATGAACCGTGGTCACAGCCATAATCAGGAAGACATTGCTACGGCCCAGCGGACTCAGCCAAAACTGCACCTCATGGTGCGCATGCACAACCAACAACATGAGGATAACTCCCAGGCATGCATGGATGCCGGCAACCACACTCCACCATCCACGATAGACAAAGCCAGACAAACAGCCACTATGGTTAACGCAAACATCATCACCCGACCCCAGGCTGTTACGCTCGTCTGCGTGGCCGCCTGCGATGAGAGTTGGAGTGAGTTGGGATGTGTTTTGGCCTCGTGCAGCTCTTGCTCCAGCTTCTCTGCTCGAATTCCCTGTTCCTTCTTTCTATTTGCATTTTTTCTAGCTCCGACTTTCTTCCCGCCAATGTCTCTATCACCTTCTGAGCTTCGCTCTTGAATGACTGCAATTCAGTACTTAACCTGTTCTCCTGGCGTAAGCCCTCTGTTGGCAGATCTTTGTCATCAGGTCCCTCTGAAATGCGTGTGTCTGGAATCCGGCAAAGGCTGTGGTTCTGGTTCCGGTTCAAGTTCCAGCTCCTCCTTTCCTGGAATCAAACCCAACTGGACTCACATGCTCAAACCAGTGCAGATGCCCTCATGTGCAGCCCCTGCTCTCCATCACACCATAGTTGTACCTCCATGGGACAGGAGACTGGATCTGGTATGACCTGGGTGAGAGGTGCCAGATGACACCATCTGGCCTGTCATGGAATAGCACGTGGAAGATCCAAAGATGCAGAACCTGCTTCAAAACGGCTAAGCTCACCATCCATACAGGCGAACAGCTCCACTATCAGCCGAAAGGCGACGTCAATGCCACTCTCTCCCGCAGCGCCAAGCTCTCCGCCCGTCACTGCCAAGCCAGATTGGAAAACCAGCCACCCAATGTGCAGTCAATTCCTTATATTCAACATGATGTAGATGGCCACAAGCCAACCACAATGATGGTGGTTGTATGGTGGTTCCACACGTGACCAAATTCCCCCCAGCCGAGCAACTGGAAGTAAGGAATCCTGCGGAACATTGCGTTGCTCACCGCGAAAAAGCTTGTGGAGCAAATTGCAGAATTTACAGCTAAGAATAGAGTTTCTGGAAAAGGAGAAAGCACCACTACATTCCACCAGACGGTGTTGGCACCTTGTGTTGCCCAAGACACCTTGCCCAATATGCAAATGTGGACATGTTTCTCTTCAAAGCCTGCACTTGACTCACTCTGGTCTAATTCAAGATCCATTGCTGCAACTCTCCCCCTCTACATGTCCTGCAGATGGTTCAAACATTGGCTCTGCCAAATCTGCTCGACCCAGCAACATCCCCAATGTGAAAGTGCAGCAAGTCCAACACAAACTTCGTACGAGTCAGTCAGTCTCAGCGTGGCCTTGACAGAACCATCAACATCACCATTGCGGCTTACAGAAACATTGTTTCTATCTCCTCTCCCTTGACAGCATTGTCCAGTGTTCAGCCTTCCTGTAACATTCCATCCATCCTTTCCCCAGTCAATTGTGGCTCCCACAAGCCTTGATTAACTAACACCTGCTCTTGCCCTGTGACACGAGTTCCACCCTTGCACCAAACCGACACCCTGCGTTGACAAGATCCCAATTCCTCTACCTGCCGTAGCATTATGGCATCCACACAGGTGTGATAGCTTCCAGGTCCTCATTCACTTTGTCAATTCTTTTATTGTGGACCCAATTTCTTCTTCCACCTTTTCCCCCATTGGGACAACCTGGTTTTACCCTCTTTCTATTTTCAATGCCAATTCTTCCTGTTTTGCTGAAATTCCAGTCTCCAATAACGTCTCAAATCTTCCCAGTCTGTCCTCCATTTGGTGTTCCGTTCTTTTCTCCATTTCCCCAAATTGAGCCACCCATTTACTCTGAATTATCCCAGTCTGTCCTATTTTGAAATTTAAAACATTTGAAATTTTTGTAACTTCGCATATCAGAGGCCTATAGAGTCCCTTTCAGTGCATAAAATTTTGAAGGTCAAGGTCAAAGGTCAAGGTCACTTTGTCGCAAATCAGGGGGTCGACGAAACCCTTATTTTTTGAGTAATTTTGATCGATCGTCTTCAAACTTCATGGGAATATAGTTCATGGTCTGGCGCTCAGCTGATTAATTTTGGTGGCGATTGGCCTTACCTTCATGGTTAGCGCCTAAGGTCAAACATATTTGACCCCAAGGTCAAATTTTCAAGTTTAGGAACCATATCGTGTAGTACCTCAAATTGAACACCTCGATGAGTGCTTTCTAGATATGTCAAGCTTGAGACATTATGACGTCATTTGGTGACGTTATGAGGCAAACGCATATTTTTCATGGTTACTCTGAGAACGATTCTCATCGGAATCTCTCGTAGGCAGATATTCCTCAAGGAGTCGCTCCTGGTGGATAGCAGCTCTGTTTCACCTCAGTGTGACCTTAAAGAAGTCACACGTGGTCACCTTTTTGCAAAATACGGGTCACCTGCGGTGACATTGGTTTATTTGTTTTTGAATCGTTCATTCATTTCCTTCCTTTGTTCATCGATTGTTCTTCAATTGCCTATTCATTATTTCCATCATTTCATCCCTTTGTTCATTCATTTTGTTTCCATTCGTTCATTCATTTCTTTTATTTCATTCCTTTGGTCATTAATTTTGTTATCCATTCCCTCATGTCAATCCTTTTTCAACAATTTTGTTCTCCATTCCCCTCATGTCATGCCTTTGTTCAACAATTTTGTTCTCCATTCCCCTCATATCATTCCTTTGTTCAACAATTTGTCTCTTCAATTCACCAGCCACTGGAGTCACTAGTTCATTCCTGCATTCCCTTTGTTCATGCATTTGTCGATTTAATTCACAAATCATTCATTCCATCTTTTCATTCATTTGTTCATTTTGTTTCCACAACTGTTCCCACACGACCCGGAAGCCCACACATTCGTTTTCCGACCCGACGGCCCAGGGATGGGGAAGGTTCCTACCCAATCCTCATTCAGCTCCATCCCTGGCTCGCTTCCTCCGTACTCACTACCTAGCATGAACATCGCCATTTCCCACGCGCGTTTAATCTCCTCAGAAAAATACATTTATATACATTTCTTTCCCTAAATTTTCAAGCATTCTTTTCTCCCGAGACCAATTATCATGATCAACAATTTCGCATCCCCTGTGAAATGCTGTTCAGGATTCGAATCCCACTACCTGATCACCAAATGTCCAGCGCTGGTGCCAAGTTAATCCCCCTAATCCATTTGTGGTAACGTGCGGTCAACACCGCCAGCCCGGATAGCCGAGCAGTTTTTCCTTATTAGGAGGCGGACACGTTGATCCTCGGAGATTATTACGCACGCCGGAAGGCATGAGGCAATGGCGGTGCGACAGGGGCACAGAAATGGATGCACAGGGGGATTTATACTCGAACCCCACGACAGATATACCAACACAGCCACTTAAAATGAACACATTTTAATGAAAATAGACAAAAATTTACAAAGGACGATAATCTGAAAATAACAATACGTGAGGTAAATAAAGTCGAAGCGAGGCACCTCTACACACAGACTTAAATACAGACAAGGAGAAAACGAAACAAAGCAAAGCAAATCCTCCCTTTATTCTGGCACTTAGTTTCATCCAGAGATGGTCTTTGTGGAACTTGGAATCAAGGCGCTTTGACCTGCACGTGTAGATGCGCCCCAAATCGCGCCTAGTCGCTGTCTCGCCGTGGGAACGTTTGTCAGGCAATTCGTGAGCGGTATTCAACGCCAAGGCCCAGAGACCCGTGCAGCTGCTTCATCTCTCGCACCTGCCGATACGCGCTTTGCAGAATGGTGGCGTCCCCTTTGTGACATACACACGGGGCCTCGAGGCCCGTCCCACACAACCAGCTAAGAGTCAATTGCCAGCGTCTTGTTCAGTACACGAGCCAAATCGCCTCAGCATGAATACAAGAATCGTGCCGTCATCTTCATGCGTCAAAGGAAAGCTAGCCATAAAGCGCTGTTCTTACAGCCATCTCCTAACTACGTTCTCTCTCGAGCACGTGCATCCCTCCCGATCTCTCAACTCTGACTGACGTCACGTGAACCCCCGTTTCCTCCCCTGGGGTGGCTTGCTCGAACAAAACCTGGGAAGGTGGGGGCTCTGCCCGCTCAGCACGTTTGGCCAGCTTCTGACATCATGCCCATCAATCAGCCTCAGGGCATGACTTCGCCCACCGTCACCCTTGGAGGCAGGGTTTCTGCCTGCACGGCATGTTTGGCTCGCTTGGAAATGCAAAAACGCAGGAATAGGTTACAGGGGGGCAATCACCTACGGGGGAATTTATTCTTACTCACTATCTAATTAAAACTGCACCACCCCCATGTGGTGAAAAGTAACACTTGAGCTCACAGTTTCCCGATTTAATTACATCGAGATGTCTCCTTCACGTCCATGGACCAAAACAACTCTATTAAATCCTAACTTTCCTATTAAATCCTCCATTTACCCCCACAACGGTAACTATATATATAAAATATGTATATATATATATATTATATATACGTATATATATACATGTATATGTATATATAGGTATCTCAGGTTCCCACAAGACTCCCTGGAATCACAGGCCGTCGCACAAGGATAACTCCGTGACGCGGCGGGTCGCAAACCGACCGTGAACACCAATAACTCAACCACCTGACTTCGGGTCCTCCGTCTAAATCGGTTACCTAATATAATCAAGTGACCTAATTACCGGGGAACACGCCCTCGGTCTGCCTTGTCTGAACCGGGTCAGATGCAGCCGAGCGACACTGCCAAGGACATACCGGCTAAAAGAACGGTTCATTGGGAATTAAGTCCCAGCTAGGCTAGGATACGGACCATGCTGGATCAATGAAAGAAAAGACAAAAACGAGCTGGAAACATTTCGACACAATAATTTATTACAGGTAGGCGAGGAAAAAGCACGTGACAGTGAATGTATTTTATTGTTGTGTGTAAGAGAGAAAGAAAGAAATGTGTGGTGCGACAATAAAACAAGCAACTTACAAAAGCATACACAGAGCAGACCGATCCCGATATAATTCTTCTACATCTTAACTTAAGCAAGAAGCCTGGTGTTGGCTTAGTGGTTAGGGTGGCGGTTGGGATCCTAGGGTCCTGAGTTCAAGCCCCGTTGGGCTGCTGAATTAATACACCAGGAGGTTGACTCAGCCTGTCATCCTTCCGAGGTCGGCAAATTGAGTACCAGTGCACTGGTAAGGGGGACACTGCATCAGCGGCATAGCCGCGTCCCAACCAATGATGCAACCAGCAGCCACAGGCTGCACTCGATAGAGAGAGACTTAAGCAAGGACAGGTGCCATGACATATACACACACACACACACACACACACACACACACACACACACACCACACCCTGATGAAGAGGAGATAATGAGCAAAAAGGAGAGGAGATTAGGCTAACGGTCTCGTAATACCTTGCACGATTGACCAACCGCGCCACCCAGTACGTTTTTGGGGAAGTCTCCGCTGAACGATCCCTCCTTGATAGTTGGCGCGTCATCTCTGCTTGGCTACGGTGCAGCGTCTGCGCCGATCCAGAGAATGGACACGACCGTCAGGCGTGAGGCAGGGACTTTAGGTGGAGCCAGCGGCGATGGATGGAGTGGGCAGAGTGTCAGCAGCAGACGGAGTCAGGCGGGTGGGTGGAGTCAGCGACGAGTGTGTGAAGAGAAGACGGCGTGAAGAAGGCGCGCTCAGAGACCGATCCAAAGTCAGGCAGGAAGATGAGGAAAACCACGACGACTCGACTCTGGAAGGCTTCGCGATCCGTCATTTATAGGCCCTATGTTGCAGGGCGGGGCGCTGCCCTGAAGCGATGCATGATCACCCGAATCGGGTGCTCCCATTGGGCCACGGCCACCACTCGGCCCGGCTGCCATGGCCGGAAGTGGCCTTATTTTACATCCGGCAAGACATAGCGGAACTGCGGAATCGTCTCGCTCCGAAACCGCGATATGAATCGCCTTGCACCGAACTCCCGGGCCGTGCAACTGGCCGAGGTCCGTGCCGGTCCCGCATGCCCGCTCGGGCACCCCCCCCCCCCCCCCCCCCCCCCGCGCGCGTGCCGTGGCTGGTGCTGATCAATGCGCCCTTCTCGCTCCCACACCATGTGGCCCAAGCGATTCGGGCCATACAGCATGCCTCTGCTTGGTGGCAGCTGCATCGAGGCGGAGGTACTGGAGGATGTCCGCCGTCCACGGGAGACATTTTGTGGCCGTGGTGGTGAGCGAATAATCGACGGTAAGACACCGTCGTGAACCAGCGTGCAGACCCAAATAAAGATGTCGCCATGCACGTCCCGTACAATGTGATGGTAAGATGACATTGTAATCAGCGCGCATACCCGAATGAAGAGATGCGCCATTTCGTGCCCCGCACCTGTACGATGATAAAATTATCACGGGGCTGCGCACGGGTCCGCCATTGTGCATGCGGTTATCAATCCCCGTGGTGATCTTCACAGGCAGCTGCTTGCGTGGTGCCGGCCCTGATCTGTGTCATGGATTGAAGGAAAGGATTGGATGTAATTATTAGATGCAGAAATGGGTTGAAAAGAAGATAGATATAAGTATTTGATGCAGATTAAAATGAAAGGGTGCGTCACGCACGTCCTGTACAGTGGTGGGGGTTATCGCTGTGCTGCACACGTCCCATGCAGTCTGGTGGTGGAGGTTGTCGCTGTGGTTTTCACAGGCGGCCATCTGAGTGCAGTGCCTGCTTGGATTTATTTCAGGAATAAGAGGAAAAGAGTAGGAATGAAGATAGAGATATAATGAGACCTAACTATGAGATCCACACAACGCACTTCATCCCGTTTGACCCATTAGACATGAGGGGAAGGTCTAACTGAACATATATTCATGGAATAACTGTCTGCGGACCACTATATGATGGATGCCATTGCCTTAGAAGGATGTGGTTTCCAGAACCGCAACAACATATACATGTGTATATATATATATATATAGATATATATAGATATATATATACACATATATACACATATGTATATATGTGTGTGTATTTTTTTTGTTTTATTTTTTAAAGAAGTTGAAGGCGCTTCCAACCAAAAGTAAAAACTACATCGACTCCTCTAATTTGAGCAAAAAAGCGAGAGCAGACCCGGTGTCAGGCAACGTTTCGCCGGCTTCGCAGCCGGCTTCATCAGACACTGCACCCCGAGCCTCGGCACGTGTCCGGTTTTTATTTCGATACAACCACTCATTTCCGGTCACGTGCTGGTGCTCAAGGTCAAATGGAGGAGTGCTTTTTAAAAAATATTTGCAAAAGCAAAAACAAATGTCAAATCACATCATTGAAGGGGTGCTCTGCTCTTTTTTGTTTTTACTTACACGTGATCTGGTGTTGTATGTGTGTAAGTGAGCACGTGTGTACTTGTTTTTGTATTTCCGGAGCACGAACAGGCTGGTTTCATGTCCGGGTTGGCATGATGAGGTGTTGGCTGTGCGAGGGTTGCGAGTTCCTTCCTTGGCCCACCTGAGTTCCTGACCACATACAAAGCTTTCATCTGCAGCCTAATGGATTGCTGCTCTCCCCTCTGGGCTGGTGCTCCTGCCTCTTACCTTTCTCGGCTTCACGCTGTGGAAACCAAGGCATTTAGGATCATTGGTATCTCCCGCGATGAGACTGAGTCTTTGGCCTCTCACTCTCTCACCGTAGGCAGGTCGGTGGTCTTTCTGTCTTCTACCGTCTCCTCTCCGGTCTCCCCCCCCACCCTGCTCTGTCTGCGATATGTCTCCCCCAAATTTCCGCAGGGCGCTCAAGGTCCGCCAGCAAAACCCCTTTCTGGTAAAACTACCAAAATCACGAATCACTGCTCACCTTCACTCTTTCATTTCTCTTTTTTCACACCTTTGGAATAAACTCCCACACTCTCTTCAATCCCATTCTTCCCTCCAGGCCTTCAAAACAGCTGTTC
>CM068958.1:141045419-141057739 GCA_035128595.1 Eptatretus atami
CACATACATATACAGGTTGTTCCAAAAAGACCTTGACAACTTTGGCTGTGAATATATTTAGTACCACAAATGATACAATACCCTTTGTTTGATGTGATACAGAAACTCATAAAGTTTTCTTTATTTTCAGGTTTGGTGGTTTAATGTAAAAGAAAATGGCGACTCCACAGGAGAAAGCTCAGTGCGTCGAATGGTTCATCGACACGAGATCCAACATGCAAGTTCAGCATTATTTCCGTACAAGGTATGGAAGGAATCCGCCATCGCGGACTATATCAGAGAGTGGTACGAGAGGTTTAAGGAGACTGGAAATTGTCAAAAACAGAAAAGTACCGGTGGACCAAGCACAAGTGCAGCAGACGTTGAACGAGTGCGTGAATCATTTCAACAAATTGCCCCGGAAAATCAATTTGAACAAGCATCCAGAGAACTGGGACTACCAACTGCCACTGTACACAGGATTTTACATAAAAGACTGAAGCTTTATGCTGATAAGGTGCAGATTCTGCAGGAACTCAAACCAAATGACGGACCCAAACGCAAGGTATTTGCCTTGGAAATGCTCATTCGCATAGAGGATGACGAAGATTACCTGAAAAAGATCATGTTCACAGACGAAGCTTGCTTTCATGTCTCGGAGAAGGTCAGCCAGCACAATGTGAGGATCTGGGGCTCTAAAAAACCCCACTTGGTCATTGAACTCTTACGTGATAGTCCAAATGTCAGTGGTTGGTGTGGCCCTCTCCATGACCGCTTGGTGGGTCTGTTTTTCTTTGCAGAGGATACAGTGACCTCAACAACTTACATTAACATGTTGTAAGGATTCACCTTCCCACAAAAATAAGACCTGCAACCCGATATTTTTCAACAGGACAGCGCTCTCCCTCATTGGGCCTTCATCGTTTGAGCCGTCCTGAATGAAAAATTTCCAGGTTGCTGGATTGGCTGAGATGGACCAACCACCTGGCCCCCACGATCTCAAGACATAACCCCCTTTGATATTTTTCTGTGGGGGTTTATCAAAGATGTTATCTACAACACCAAGGTGGCAAACCTGAAGGATTTTCGTTCTCGGATCACAGCTGCATGCACACTGGTGGATGCAAACATGCTGAGCCGAACATGGCAAGAACTCGTGTACCGCCTTGCTTTCCTGTGTGCAACAAACGGAGCTCACATTGAAGTGTATTGATGGTGTGCACAAACCTTTATGAGTTTCTGTATCATATAAACCAAAGGGTATCGTTGTATCATTTGTGGTTTTAAATACATTAACAACAAAAGTTGTCCGGGTCTTTTTGGAACACCCTGTACACACACCCACACAATTGTTAGAGGGTGGGGTGTGGAGATTAACATACATTGGCAGCACATTCACCTTTTGACAAAACCCTCAAAGACATCAAAATCATCATCCATACCTAAGCTACCCTTTAGTCCTGCCAATATCAATGTATCCCCCTATCCTCAATGCTTCGAGGTACCTATTTAATTCCAATTTTCTGCTGCCACTACTTTTCCAGGGAGATCATTCCATACATTTACTACTCTCTGGGTAAAAGACCCCTTCCTTAATATTGTCCTCACTCTCATCTTCTTTACCCTCAGGTTATAGTCCCTGATCCTCTGATTGTGTATTCTGCTGAAAAACTCTTCTGTACTCTTTTGTCTGTACACTTCACTATCTTAAACAACTCAATGAAATCCCCTTGTAATTGCTTCCTTTCTCCTCTATGAAGCCCTGTCCCCTTCTGCTGCTCCTCTTTCTTTCGTCTAGCTAGCCCAGAACCAATCAAGTAGTTCGACGCTCTACCCCTCGATGGCAGCTTTATCCTTCTTCAGATGTGGTGACCAAAACTGAACACTCTTCTAGATGGGGCCTCATTAAGTTCCTTCACAGTGTTATCACTACCTCTTTTGATTTATAATTTATCCCCCAATGAATACAACCTAATTGCTTTACCTATTGCTGCCTGACACTGTGCTGTCTACTTCCCTTCCGTATCTATTACCACCCCAGATCCTTCTCCTGTGTTACGCGCTCAAAAATTACCCTTGCATCATGTAATCAACATTTTCATTGTTCTTACCCATCCCCAGCACCTTACATTCATTTGTGTTAAACTGCATCTCCTAATCTTTTGTCAAATCTATGAAAGTATCTCGACTTCCTGAATGTGATCACGACCTTCTCTGCTATATACCTTTCTTCCAAGCTTTGTATCATCTGAAGATTTGGAAAGCCTACCCCACTGCACAAATCATCGATGTAAATTATATATAATTGTTCTGGTACTCATTCCTGAAGAACCCCACTACTTACCCTCTTCCTATCATTAAGCCAGTTTCCAATCCAGTTAACTACTCTACCAGCTACTCTGCAAGACCTCACCTTAGCTCACAGCTTTCTATGTGGTACCTCATCAAATGCCTTCTTAAAGTCGAAATATACTACATACACTCACACTGCACTTCCCTCATTCACCCAGTCATAAGCAGCTTCACAGAACTCCATTGAATTTGTTAAACATTACCTCCCTTTGGTAAATCCAAGCTGATTGCCTTTATTTTGTTTGAATTTATTAAGATGGTTCCCCATCTGATCCCTGATTAATGTCTCAAGTATCTTCCCCACAACCACAGTTAAAATAACAGGTCTAAAGTTCCCCAATTCTTCTCTGGATCCTTTCTTAAATAACGGTGTTACGTTTGCTACTCTCCAATCCTCTGGTACCTGTCCTGACTCCAATCCATCCATCCATTAGGAGCATACTCTGTGCAGAGCGTCGGTGCTGCTGAAGCAGTCTCCAGGGGTATTGGGCTCAATCCTGGATGGGTGACCACTCCAACGCAGGATACTCAAATGGCTCAATCATTCCAGCAAGCTCGTACTCATTTTGCCGACCTCAGAAGGATGACAGGCTGAGTCAACACCACCTGGTATTAAGTCAACGGCTGAGCGGGATTTGAACTCAGCACCCCAGGATCCCAAGCCTGCCGCCATAACCTTTAAGCCAACACGAGGCATGCTACACATCCAGCCAGACGACTTTACGCTCGAATCTATCTCGACTCCAATGAGGTGTTAAATACCAAATTTCCTCCAACAAATTCCCCCTTCCAATAAACACCTGCCCCCCTAAAATAAGCATCCTCCCCCAAAAAGGAGGGTGTTGGCAAAATAACAACTCCAATAAGCACCCTGTAGTGGTTATTTGGGTCAAGCAAAAAAATTGCTGCCAAATAAGTTATACTTTTGGTAATATGGATATTACAAAATGGAGCAAACGTCCGTCCATCATGCTTCATTCTAAAGGGGTCCTACTGTCGTAGAATAATAAAAATATGATGAGTCGGTTGCCAAGAGAAGCAGGTGAACATCATTCGATCGTTTCATGATGGCATGAAGGCGAGAGTCAAAGGCAATGGCAGTGAATGAGCCTTTCGATGTGACGAACGGCACTACACAAAGCAGCGTCCTAGCACCAACTCTCTTCGGCATTGTGATCGCCGCAATGATTATCACCGCACTGGGAAGACTCGGGTCTCAAGGGAGTCGACATCCACTTCCGTGCCTATGGCAGTGTTTTTAACCTCAGCCATCTTAAAGCCAAGACGAAAGTCCGACTAATGCCCATTAAAGAACTGTTGTTTGCTCACAATTGTGCCCTTATTGCCCACATGGAGGAGGATGCGCAATTCCTGATGGACACCTTTGTATGAGCTGCCGACAAATATGGCTTGACTGTCAGCATCAAGAACACTGAAGTATTGTTCCAGCTGAAACAGGATTCACCATACGTGGAACCTCGGGTCACAATCAACTACCAGCCGTTGAGAGTTGCAGAGAAGTTCTGCCGCTTGGGCAGCGTCATGAGCAACGGTGGTACCATCAGTGCCGAAATTACATCACGCATCAGTAAAGCGAGTTCCCATGTTTGGCCAGCTCATCACACGGCTGTGATCCACCCACGACATGTTACTCACCGCAAAGACTAGCGTCTATCGTTCAGTCGTAATGTCCAACTTGGTATGTGGGTGCGAGATCTGGACGCTCTACCGTGCCAATGTGCAGAACTTGGACAGCTTCCACATGAGGTACCTGTGGAGAACTTTGAACATTCACTGGCAAGAAAAGGCCCAAACAAAGAAGTGCTGTCCCAATGTGGTTTGGACGGATTTGAATCCTACCTGATCTGAACTCACCTTCGTTGAGCAGGGTTCATAGTGAGGATGGAAGACCATTGTCTGCCCAAAGCGTTGTTCTACGGCGAGCTTGCAGAAGGCAAAAGATCAATTGGCATCCCCAAAAAGTGACACAAAGATTTTCTCAAAGCTAACCTCAAACGGTGCAAGATCAGCACCACTGGATGGAAGAAAATTGCCCTTGATCATGGGAAGTGGTGCAGTTACTGCACTGACTGCATGAAGGAGTTCGAGCAGACACACATCAAGAATGCGAAGGTAGTCCGTGGGCTTATGTAACATTTTCTTGGATTTTCATTTTTTGGGGTAGATTCGTGTTACCCATGTCTAAACACATCTAGAAACGTCACTGGTTTAGAAAAAAAAGGGTGCCAGTTTTCCATTAACATTTAGGGCCTCCATTTTGATTTCAAAATGGCACCGCCGAAAATCTTCTTTTAAAAATAATATTGCAAATTACCATAACTATTCATTCAAATGTCATACAATATTTATTTTATTTTATCTAAACTCATATAAAGGGGCCAAAGATTCATTAGAAGCAAACTAAGAGCACTAGAAATACTCTAAAATCTAAATATTGGAAAAAATTCAAGATGGCCACCTGATTTCGAGGGTTTTCTATGTAAAATGCCATTACTTTTGAACTAATAGAACATAAGAAGATGTTTTTGGTGTCTAATCATATGTTTTGGCACAGAGGATTCCAATAATAACAACATATTTATGATTGGAACACTTTGCCAATCCTCCAAAACATTTAACAGAAATAATATAGAGCATGTAATTCAATATAAATTTATTTGGGCGGTTATACAATTAGAAGATGGATAAGTTTTTTTTTCAAAAGTATGAAAATGCTACATGTATGATCAGGAGTGTCAATGTTACTGATTAAACGTTTATAATTGTCATTGCTTCAATCATCTTCTAGAATCTAGATCTTCGCCAATCCTTGGTTGTGTTTATGTTCGTACAGCTGTCGCCTTCCCCACCACATTTGCAAAGTTCGGTACAGACCACACTGTTTCCTCTGCATGAGCACCTTCTTGAACACTTTGATTTCTCATAGTTACACCTGACGAGCTGCAGCACTGAGACTGGAGCTGGTGCAACCTGAGAAAGAACAATCAGTAGCTTTTTGTCTTGGTTTCGCCACCCCAAGGTCAAAGGGTCAAGAAAAGTTGGGTTCAATACCACATCCTGGCACCAGATATTACACTGGACATGGGCATGGCGTATATGTTCAATCCATGCTCTCTGAGTCGGTGGCAGTTTGTCAACTCATTGTTCATCTGTGAGTTGCTTGAACAAAAACCATCTCAGCATCTTTGCTTGCCCAAAGTGGACTCCAACTGAAGAGAAAAGAGAGAAAAGAAACTCTTCACAACCACGAAGAACTTCTTCAGATGGCTCATCCCCTTCGCCGAGGTCAGCTAGTGCTCTCAGAATGGTGGGGCTTGCCTTCAGGAAAGTTGTAAAGCACCCCTTCTTTCCCTTCCTTGGATATGTCCTGTCGTATCACAGCCTGTGAGAGCATGCCAGTTAATCAAAGCTGCTGATTATCTGGGCCAAGCTTGCCATATATAGGCTGTAGGAAGACTTTCCGTGGTCTTTCGCTTGTGCCCATGATTAGTGCAGAATGGTTGCCAAGTGGTGGTGTTCTTCGTAGGCCAAAAGTAGCACATCAGTGTCTTGTGAATATATGTGGACATTTATTCCATTGCTCGCAACTTCTACAGCATGATAAATTATAAGAGTGTCCGCCTCTTCCTGTGTGCTGACACCGTCATTGTTTCAACTTCATAATTCGTCATGACCTCTTTCCGTGTTGCAGTCATAACCTTGATGGTACTGTAGTGGATGAGCTGATGGGAAAGGTAGAGAGTTAGTGATCCTTTGTGCTGCTGCTGGCGAGAAACATCTTTTTGTCTTTGATGCCTGTTGAGTCTTGAACAATGTAGGATTTAGTTCCCTTCAGCTTGCCTTTCCGCCGCTCTCTCGTCTGCTCCTTCAGTGATGCATTCTTGGTGTAATTATCAAATATAACTCGCACTTGACAATATCCACGAGCTTTGATCAATGAGTGTGACAAAGGATGTTGCAAGTTCTTTGCAAGTCTTGAAATTTTTGACTGCCATTAATTCCTGTACCACTCCCATTCCATCAACTACAAGACATGTCTCAGATCCCCTTCAAACTCGGCAGGTTGTGCAGAAGCTTGAGCTGTGTCATTGGCCACCAGATCTTCCAGAAGCTTTATCACTGTGCTCTTGTATGTAGTGGGATGCTTCCTTGATCTATAGATTCCTGCAATTCAGCACTGACTCGATCTCTGCAGAAATAAATTCCACTGTATTTTCTGCCTGATGTTCTCTGTTGCCGACTCTTTCTTTGGCTTGTATGTACTTGCGCCAGTTAATGGTATGGCAATTTTTGTGATATTTAATGTCCCTTGAAAGAAAGTCGCCATCAGTTATGATGTTTGCCAGGTTTACTTTCCATTGTTCATTCCCGCTAACATCAACTATGTTTTGATTGACACTCCAATATCGACACTTCGACAAGTAATAAGGCGTTCTGTCTTACCACCACAAATCTTCTCGTTTTGACAGAAGAAACAGTTTCCTTTTGGAATGGAGGGTAACGAGATCTTGTTAGTGTGCTGGTAGATGCAGGAGTTGCTTGCTTTGGGGTGTTAGATGTTTGTGATGCGGAGGGCGACCACCGACTTTGCTGTATGACAATACACTTGATTCTTGAGATAAAACTGCTTTGTCATATCTAGCTTTGTCTTCTCAATGTGTTGCTTGTGTGTTGCTTTACCATGACATGATTTGTGCCACACTGCATGTTGGTTGTTCAGTTCTTTTCCAGATATGCCACTCAGTTGTTGATGCAACACAACATACTCAGGGTTTTGATATTGAGCCCTCTTGCTTATACAGTCCAACAATGATTGGTATGATTCCAGTTCTGGTAGTCGCAGATGCTCCAGTTGATGAACACCTTTAATGTCAGTGAACTTGTCTTCTTGACACAACAAGCATATTCGAAAGTCAATGGAAGGTTCAGTTTCACGCTTCTTACATGATGGTTCTCCACAGACGCCATGGTTAATCTGGAATCATAACCATAAGTGAAATAACAATTTGCCATAAATTTCAATGCCTTAAGTATTTTATAGGATGGGATGTCCACTGTGCATTTTTGGTCTTCTGAAATAAAGCAGTAAGTTATTTGTTCACAGTGGATATGCATCATATTGCAAGCAGAAAATATTCGTCAGATACCAGTAATAAGTTTCATATTCATACTAATATTTCTTGACATTAACATCAAACCTGTTGATATCCATGCAAACAGAGTTCAGATGAACAATTGTCTCAACTACAATGCATTTGGTACCCAAACTCTATTTGCACACACTTTGAATTATATGTTCAAAATAACGTTAAATACCGAAAAATCATACATATAGGGTAAAAACAGCAGCCATTTTGAAATTCAAAATGGAGGCCCTAAAAGCTAATAGAAAAACGGCACCATTTTTTTTCTGAAATCAGTGAAGTTTATAGATGTGTTTAAACACTGGTGCAAAGAATCTACCCAAAATTTTGCTTTTTTTACATAAGCCCACAGACTAAGGAGAAGAGGCGATGAAGGAAGGAGAGATAACAGCAACTTGATTATTCTATGACAGCAGGAACCCTTTAGAAGGAAGCATAATGGACAGGAAAGGAGCACACAAAGAAGCAGCCACCACCACCACACCAACAGCAACAACTACAAGTTATAAAAGTTCCTTTTTTTCACGCATTTCACTTCATTTTACATCCTTATTTAAACTCACAGATAGACATACAATATACTGTCTTTTGATTATAGCCGTCAGTGAAGTGACGGTTATGCACGGTTTGTCATACATAAAATGAAGGAAGGCAGTCAGTCACACACGAGATGCTCTCCGCTCATTGAACTGAGTTCAGCTGTGTTCTCCGGCCGTTGAAAGCGCCATGCGCACTTCCATTGAATGGAGAGTCCGTTGGAAGTTCCGTGTCTGATGAGCCAATGTATGATGGCGATGATTTCATCGAGGTCATGGAATGTGGTGTGCATAAGTATGCGAATGCGATAAATGACTTCATTGTGCGAAGGAAAATGGAAGTTCACTGAAGATGCAAACAATTATTAGCCACCACACATTCAAGATGTTCCCTCTAATAATTGCCCCTCCAAGAAAGAGGTTGAAAAATTAAACATCCCCTCTCCAAGAGGCACTCCCCTGTTCCCATCCCCCTAGAAGGGGGTTAAAAAAGTATATACACCCTAGGGTGTTTATTGGAGGAAATACGGTGGGTGTATTTGTTCACATCATGCCTACTGCTCTGTCTCCTCCCTCATACCTTGCCATCATCTGCATATTGCTTAACTCACTTCATTGCGTAGCAAGTCACTGTTGTACGATGCACTGATGGTTTTACTGCAATCAATAAATCTAACGTGATTTAAACTGTTAAAATCCCAAAACGCTTTTGCCTTAAGCTTTCCGGCCATATGGTGAATCTTGAATGTTTTCTTGTTTTTTTTTGGTGGTGGAAACCAAGAATGTCAACACTCCATGCTGGCTCAACTCTAGGTGAAATGATGGACCCAGGTGGTTATACATTTCCGCTTTATTTTTGTTCAAAAAAAAAAAATCATCTCCCTCACTCTGGTAGCGCTCCGGGAGCTCTGTTTAACGGCCAATTGAGTTATCGTTTCATCAAATATGAGGTATGGTGTAGAGTGCTAGTAAAACAACTATTCGATACAACAACCATTCACCAGAACCTATCTCTTCATTCTAACGGCACGCTACTTTATCCACATTTTGAAACTTGTGATTGTTTGCTTTCTTTTATCTTATTTACTTGATCATTAGCATAACAGTATTTAGCCATATAAAAAGAGGCTGTTTTTGAGGCAAGCGTCGATGTTTTGCCCAAGCATGTCTAAGACCTTCATTTTTATTTCCAGGTGGAAAAACACTTCAAAGACCTGGAGGTCCAGAAAGCTGCACAACAGAACCCCGGATTGGCCCAGCCAGCCGCACAGCAGAGAGACACGCCGCTGGCATTATGAGCCAGCCACCCTGACACAGATGCCGAACAGCCTGAGTCGCCTCGACCCTTTCCCTAGGGTGGCTCTTGGGCACTGGCATCACCGTACATCTGTGCTCTGCGCTGATTACCCAGTCTGTCGTCCATTTGGTGGATGGATGGCGGGAATGGGTGGATGAATGGTCGAAGGGAGGGGGAAAGAGGGGAGTGCCTAAAAGTTGTTTATCCCTTGGTGTTTGCCTTTTGTACGGACTTTTTTTGTGTTCAGGCCAGCCTTTATCGAGGCCACCTGGAGATGTCTGTCTTAACTTTTTTTTTTTGTCTTCCAAGGGAAAGGCGAACTGTCTACCACCTGCAAACCCTCCTTTCTGGTCAGCCAGGCCTCACTAGTTCTGTCTCTGTCTTTGTTCATTTCTCCAACATGGTTATGCTCGAGCCATTTGCTTGTCAGTTTTATTTCTGTCCTCCCAATTTAAAGGCCCAGCTATTGCTGGGCCATTTCAAATGCTTGTTCACTCTTTCTGTCCTTACCGCCCCTACCCCACAACAAAACCTGGCCTATTTTGTCGCCAAAAACCCAACTAAACATGGAGGTTGTGCAATTTGAAAATGACAAAATACACAATTTAAAGCAGTGATAGAAGTACTGAAGTTTCCCCCCTCGTAAAGACCTGTCTGAGAGGACACTGAGAAGTGCACTGAAGAGCTTGGGGGACGAGAAATTAATTAAAGAAAAGTTTTTAGAAGAAATGCAGAAATATAAATTTTCAATTCCAAAATGATGCCACAGCTCCGACGGTGTTTCCTCTCCAGTTTCAATGTGAAATGCTGAGGTGAAAGGCATCTTTGGTCCTCATCTCCTCTTGCTCTCCCCTTCTCTTCCCTCCCCATTTTCTCCTGACCCGAAGTACGTGAGAAAACTTGCTGAAAGCCAAAGATTTGGTAGAACTGTTGACCTGTTGGAGGTGGGTTTTTTTTTGTATGTAATATTTACACTTTTTAAGCAGGCCTCGTGGCTGCAAGCTCCTTGAACTCAGGCAGATGTTTACCTGATGAGGTTCCTCTTTCTCAGTCCATGGTTCTTTAATCCAATGTCTGAGACTTTCTGCAAGTTTTCTCAGGAAGCAATGAGATGAAATTGTTTATTTTGCAGTTTCTGTTGGCCATGGTAAATTAATTACCCCTCTCTCCCCCCCTCCCCACCCCTCACTTTTCACCCTCTACACCTGACTTGCCCTTCTTCTGGGCAGCCTTGTCAGTGTGGAACATAAATGTGCGTTTAAATGCACAGAAGGGGATGTCTAGGGATGCATTCATCGCAATCTCGTTCACATCGTCCTACCGAATGGAAGCCCAGGATGTGGATAAGTTGTCCAGTTTATAAATTAAAGACGACTTATGGTATATGAATGTTTGTTGCCTGCTTTTTCTAAGCCTCCTGTGTGTCCAGTGGATTGAGCTTGTTGTACCATGTAAAGCACATGTTCCCAAGTGGACACACTTGCACGTTGGATTTTATCATCTCAGTGTTGGACAAACAGTACATCGATCTTTGCACTACATAAACAAGCATGCCGTCAGTGGAAGCCAAAATTAAGCTGTGCAAAAACATGGCCATCTGAAAACAGCATGCAAATTGGCACAAACAACAGTCTACAAATAAATTACACACAAGTTTACACTGGCAAAATGGCTTTTGCATTGTGTGACCATCACTGAGGCCAATATAGGCTTGTATACAAGGAGACTATCCAGCTGGGGCTGTGGGATGTTGTGCCATTCTTCGACCAGGGCCATTTAAACTGAAGCAAGAGACTGTTGGTGGACTTGGCAACTACAAACACACCTCCCTAAGAAGTCCCAAGCATAGTTTGAGGTCGTGAAGTGCATGGTTGACATCTTGTGCACAGTGAGGACGGTCATTGTCATCCATAAAGATGAAGTTGGGACCTTGCTGTTCTACCAAAGAATCAACCACAGGTGTAATGATCTCATCACCAGTCAGAGCAGCCCTCCAAATGACAAGATCAGTTGTTTGGCCAACTTTATGAGTTTTTTTGGCCAACCCACCAAACCAATCCTCCCTAATGACAAAATTGGCAAATCACTGCCCGCCTCGTCTCTTGACTCGAGCGCATCCATTTTTGAGGTCTAGGCAGAATCTAATGAACCTGGTGAAAATAATATTGTGCCAACGGATCGCCTTGCAGTTACGATTCTGTCACCCATTACGTGCACTGCTGTGCATGATGGTACCGTGTTAGAGGGATGTTGAGCAGTGGACTTAATACCACTGGCATGAAGTCTGTTATAAAATGTTTGGGTGGAAATTCTATGGTTGATTGTTTGTTTGATTTTTACAGTTTTTTTGTGGAGAGATTGTGCTATTCAAACTTGATCACTTCTGTCAAGGGTGGCAGACAATAATCCACACCAGGAGTTGTAACCCTTCGACAACCCGAACGACGCATCTCCATGAATTGTCCAGCCCGAGAGTAACTTGTCATATCCTAGAAATTTGACACTGCGATGAGCATTGCATCAGAAAGCTCGGGTAGTTTGAGTCCCCTTCCCTGGTCCCCTTCGATCATGCTGACATTGGGTGAGCAAACTCATTTGGTGTTAAATGATGCCTAGCCATTCCTAAACTGATTTGGACTACATGGGTGGCCAATTTATAGTGGGTCTTGTGGGGACATATATGCAGATTGTCTGGGAGACATTTGCTTTTGAATTTCCTGGATCACTCATTTCCGGTGACAATAATTGCAATATTACATATTCCATGTGCAATTCCCGATTGGATGTCTTTCCTCAACAACCATGATTTTCATACAAATGACTAAGAAATTTCTGACCTGTGAATCCATAGTTGTGTTTCACTTTTTAGCTCGCCTGTTCGAAGAACAGAGAGCTATAGCGATACCCCCGGTGTGAGCATCAGCGTGAAAATGTTAAAGTTTTTGGTGCAAGTTATTTTTTCCTTTCTAATGTTGTTATCTACCACACTAT
>CM068958.1:141057764-141069149 GCA_035128595.1 Eptatretus atami
ACTATTTTTTATGACGCCCGGATATATTCATTATCGGCGGGCGGGCCGTATAATGTGATAGCCTTGTCGTCCTTGGTACGGGGTTAGCGTCGTAGCTGACTGGGCCTGCGCGCTTGCGTACCGTCGCGCGTGCGTCACATCGTCCGCGACTCTAAACCGTCGCAAAGTTTTAAACTTTCACGTTTCCCATATTTGGTAGCATAGTACAAGGAACTGGTGGAGCCCGGTGGTGTGCGCGGGCAGCATAACGTTCGGTCCAGTGACTAAAAGTGGTTGGCGATGCGCAACCACGGATGCCTGTTTCCATGTAGAACGGCACAATTCTGTATATACTTCTCTGTTCCCGGGCGGGTGGCGCGAGCGGCGTTATGAGAGTTAGTGGCTACTGCTGCCGCCTGTCTTCGTAACTGGATTACAATTATACAAATACATATATTGCGTTAATATTTGAGGAATGCAGATACTCACAGTGACAGCATGACTTCTAATAAAAAATATATAATTATGTAAGGAAACCCGAGTCTTTTAAAAACGAATAAATGTATAAACAAGTGCGAGCAATTGGTGGCTTATGACACCACCTCTGGTTTTACAATAATGTGACGCTACTACAGTTGCCTTAATTCCTTGCAGGAGTATCTCATGACTCGTGGTGTGTGGTGGTGTGGTGGTGTGGTGTTTGTGTGTGTGGTGTGTCACCACCGAATAACTGCAAAACTCTACTAATCTGAGTAGCCCTGAAACTTTGGGCCCAATGCCCATACTGTACTAAGAAAGAACTCCCAAGGCGATGCCGAAAGAGTGAAAAATTGGAATGTTTTGGGTTAATATAAAACACCCTTGGGAAGAATAACCTAAAGGGGCTTATTAATTAGACCGACTAAGAAAACTCCAAGGGAGTGCAAGAGTGAAAATTGGATGTTTGGGTTAATTAAAACACCCCTTGTGAAGATAACTAAAGGCCTTATTTAATTAGACCCTTTATCAGGTGCATACTCGGTCACCACTGTCTTAAGGCGTTTCCTAGGTAACGCCATGTTTTTGGCCTGCTCAACCATGCGTCGCCTTTCAACAGGCCGCAACGACTTCTTCATGATAAAGTTTCTTTTTTCACTTTCCTCATATTATTCAATGCTTCTTCATCATAGCCACAGATCACTGTATACATCGCTTTTGTAAGTACTATAAGTTTTCAAATTAGGAGCTTGGAGCGATTTCATGTATTATATGATGCAATTTTCCACGATCTACTCTCATGAACTAATTAAAAGTACATCATCGAAATATTTTTTTCGGTTTTGAGGATCGGATATCATCCAGACTAAACAAGTGGTGAAATCTGATAATTTAAAGAAATAACGAGTCTAATAACTAAGCCGATATATCTATTTACTTTAAGCAAGTAAAGCTATGTTCCCTCCTCCATAAATGTGAAATTTCCAAAGCATGAAACTTATCATTTTCTACTGTTTGGAGAATTATATTGAGTGATCAAATGATTTCGGAATGTGCCAAGATTAACCAGCTTCATTGAGCTACATGATTTAATGCATTCACTGCTGGACCTCGTCCCCTGTTCTCCAGAGGGACGGCTTATCCATTTCGTCTGCCAGATCTGTGTCTATATTTTCGGAGGTTTCGCAAGGTGCTCTACGGGGAATGAAAGCAAATCTGGTGAAAAACGGATGTTTTAAAATAAAGTTATAACATTTGCACGGACTGCGAACGATGTACCACGTGGCACGTGCACAGACGAGCAGGCAATGTGGCGGATTATCTGCAATGTTTATTTCACGTGTGATTAAACTTTGCGATGTCTCCGGGTTGTTTTACGTTAAAAAGCAACTCTTTTGTGGATAAAGTCATGATTTGAATGAATTCATTTAATTTCTTTAACTGCTGCCGCCATGGTGAAGACCAGCTTTAAAGTTAAAGGGATCCTATATGGTATGCAGCCACAGCCTGGCCAGCCGTTCCTCATCCACCATTTAATTGGAGTATTTGCTTGAGTACTTTTGCCACTTGCCGAGCACCCTATAGTCGATAGCAATACAGTTTGTGGCCGATCGGGATGTACAGTCGGCAGTTGCTTCAAGACAGAGGTACATGATTTACAAAGGTTATATGGTTTCTCTTTGTGAGTTTCAAAACAAGATATATTTGATAAAATCCGATTTCCAAGCCGTTTGCCGTATGAACATGTTTTCGAAATTAAGAGCAAATTCCCGCTCCCCCCCCCCCAAATCACATAACAATGGCAACTGTTTATAAAGATTAATGTTTATGCATATCTCCCTGAACGTCTCGAATGCAACGTTGTTTTTATAATTTCCTGTTTGAAATTCCCTCAAACAAGGGTGAAAACTACTCAAGGTTTTTGGGTTGTATACAGGAAGTACTGTAGTCAGTAATCATGCTGACTCCAACCTGCGATCCTTGAAGAATTGCCGATGTCGGCCAAGCACAAACAGTGTGTGTGTGTGTGTGTGTGTGTGTGTGTGTGTGTGGTGTGTGTGTGTGTGTCCGGGTGGTGTTCATGTCCAGAGGGAGTTTCTCTCCGGACGTCTCCAAGTGGTGTTTGTCTCCAGACACGCCGGCCGGTGTTTACTTCTAGTGTGCCTGGCGGTGTGTTTGTCTGGACAGGAGTTTGTCTCTGGATGTGTCCGGGCAGTGTTTGTCTCCCGGCGGTATTTATTGTATAACTGGTAGAAAGTGGATTTCAGACATTATTTTGTTCCATATTTACAGTTATTCTATGCAGAAGCATTTTGATGAGACAATATGAATCGTAATTGACCTCCACTGCACATCTGCTTCTCTTCCTCTCACCTCTCACTGCCTTCCCTTCCCCCACCCCTCCTCACTCTCCCTCCATCCTCGCTCCTTACCCTCCTTACTATCCCTCCCTCCTTGCTCCCCACCCTCCTCGCTCCCACACCCACCTTGCTCCCCTCCCTTATCCCTCTTTCCTCTTCCCCCCCTCACTCTCCTCTCCCCTCTTCACTCTCCTCCCTCCTCACTCTCCCTCCTCGTCACCTCCCTCTCTCCTCGCTCCCACACCCTCCTTGCTCTACCCCCCTCCCCTCTCTTTCCCTTTCCACCTCCTCACTCTAACCCCCCCCCCCTCTCGCTCTCTCTCTCTCCCACCTCACCCCCCCTCCCCTCAGTATTCCGTCCAAAGCGACGGATGGTATTGCTAGTAACTTCGTAACAGAATGAAATTATTTATGGCAATTTAAAGCATTGCACATACACAAATCACAAGCTAGTTAATTGCAACGTAATTTCTGCCCATCAGGTGGGAGTGCCCATCTTGATCCACCTTCAGTGGGCAGTTTCAGGTGGTGGTATTTCCACAAAGTGATACTTTCGTCTGGAACAACAGTGTACACTTGAAGAAGAAAAACAAAAATCGAAATACAGTACTGTAATCATATTTAGCCTTGCTGGACCAGTCACGTATTTGTGCTTAAAATGCAACGAAAATATAATTTCCCACAAAATGATGTTTTCTGGAACACTGTACACCTGAAAATTATTTTTGGGACATACTGTAATCATATTTGGCCTTGAAGGACAACACGAGAGTTTTTGTGATGTAAAACGCCAAATGATCGACTTCGAGGTCTTCGTGACGAAAATATCCACAGCCATGTACGCATGAGCTCGATTATATAACGATTATCGCAGAGAATTCAAAATACAAGTAATCAAGTTGTACAATACTCTTCTATTTTCCATATGAACCTTTCTTGCATTTCACAGGACATCCATTAAGGCTCATTTTCATGCCACTGTATAATTTATTAAAGTTGTGAAATATTGTTTCAAATGTCCCACATCACATTTTTCAGCCAAGTTGTGTATTTGTGTATTTACCATTTGACTTCTCAAACTGAGCAAGTCCACACCGCCACAATGATGTTCATATCTGCCCTCCGGTACAGGAAAAGCCATATTTGTGCATGTTCCTCTTGTCTTTTATTACACGGGAGATATTCCGCTATTTTCTGTATGCTTGGCATCAGTGTTTTCATGGGAAAATAATCCACACCCCAAAATTTGTTCCTTAGGGAATAGTGGGATGGATCAGAATTTGCATGTTTGGAATGGTTCAGTATAATTATGTTTGACCTAAAGAATGCCAACAGTTATGGTGCTGATTTTGTTCTCCTTGCAGAAGGGTAAGGTGGTTGGGATTATCCATTGTTCAGAAAAAGGCACAGCCAACCAACAATGTTACTGAGCTATACTGCATCAATTTTGCACCAAAGAGGAAAGAACAGACATTGTCTCAGTCGACGTTTCGTTCGTGGTCCGTGAACCTCCTCAAGTCGATGCTCCAGCACGTGGCAGACAATTTTTAATCCGATTTGCCGCTCATTTCCAGCCACGTGCCAAAGCATGGGATTTTTATGGAATGTAAGGGAAAGCAGAATCTGAGTGGCAGGATTTTATACTAATTGTTGGTTGGCTGTGCCTTTTTCTAAAAAATATAAGAATTGATTTTGCCAACATTTCTTGGCCAAGTATGTGGCCCCAAACTTGTATTCATTGTCCACCAAGCTTAACAATAGGTTTAGCAACCCGCCGCGTCACGGAATTATCTGTGAGTGACGGCCTACAATTCCGGGGAGTCTGGTGAGAATTGACGTAGCTTCCCCCACCTAGTGGTCTTCTCACCCGACCCCGCCGGCCCGCAACAATATATATATATATATGTATGTGTATTTGTATATATTTGTATCTATATATGTATGTATATGTATATATATATATAAGTATGAACGTGTATATGTATATATGTATGTATATATATATATATATGTATCTATATATGTATGTATATGAAAATATATATACAGGGTGTCCCAAAAAAATGTACTCACTCTCTAAAGTTTAAATTGTAATAAAAGGCGTGTTTATTGACTTAGAATCAAGATTAATGGTTAAATGGATAAATGCATGTTTACAGATGTTCAAACTGACGACCATCACGTTCCAAACACAGCCGATAACACGGACCAATGGATTAATGTTGGAATGTAACTTTTCCAATTAATTCGCTTCAAATGCGATGGGCGCTTGATTTTGGGATTCCTGTCTCACGAGCCATTTGTCGTACAGATTTCCGTGGGATCGGTGGAGGGTTTCCAGCAATTGATTTTCTTTTGCGGGGGTGGTTGATGACCGTGGTCTTCCTGAACGCTCCTTATGAACGTCATGCACAGTTCCATCTGTTTCAAACTTATCTCGGATGCGAGCAATGGTGCGTCGCGTTGGTGGATCTTTGTGAAAATGTCTTCTAAATTGTCTTTGCACTTCCATGATGTTTTCGTGCTTCCAGTAGCACTTTATGATAAATTTTCTTTCTTCAAACCTAGTCGTACTTCTGCCATTATTAGGGTCAATTTGATCTGAAAATAAATGAAAAATTCAATGAGTTATGAGGAGCCAAAATGTGAGTCCATTTTTTGGGATACCCTGATATATATATATATAATATATATATATATATATATATATATATATATATAGTATATATATAAAGATATTATATATATATATATACAACGATATATATATATATATATACAACGATATATATATATATACCAACAATATATATATATTATATAATATATATATATATATATATATATATATATATATATTATATATATATATAATATATATAATATATATATATATATATATATATATAGTGAGTCAGAAGTAGGCCTGATTTTTGTCAGTTGATTTTTTGTTTGCCATTTGTATTACAGTACAAGAAGGTAGAAAATAAATGAATGACATGTTTATCTACCATTTATTCAAAAAAAAATATTACGGAACTGTACCAAGCTGTTTTACTTACAATTTTCAAAGTGCCCTCCCTCGTGATTGATGCACAATTGCAGCCGAGCAGCACAGAGCGGCACACACGTCTACAGAGTTCGATATCAATTTCCTCAAACTTTGCAGTGATTTGAGCCTTCAATTTCTGAATGGTACGAGGCTTTTCATGATAAACAAGGTTTTTCATGAGCCCCAAAGAAAGAAATCTGGGTGGTAAGGTCTGGGGAGCGTGCCGGCCACTCGATCGGACCGCGGCGGCCGATCCACTTTCTGGGAAAGTTTTCATCAAGCACTGACGAACATAACGTCCATAATGAGGTGGAGCTCCATCATGCTGGAAATAACAGTCCTGATCTTGTACCTTGGGCCAAAAGAAGGTTTGCAGCATATCCAGGTAAATTTCTGCAGTGACAGATCCCTCAAAGAAAAAGGGTCCAATTATCACTAATGGAGATATGGCTGCCCAAACTGTCACTCCAGGTAAATTTACCTCCTTCTCACCGTCACTCTTGGGTTATTCCAAGCCCAGTCGACATAATTGTCTGTTAATTGTGCCATTAAGCTTAAAAAATGCCTCATCTGACCACTAGATGTTGTCTAGCATTGTGTCCTCTTCGTGAAGTTTAGCTAAGAACTCCGCAAATTGAAGATGGTGGTCCTCATCTCCATCATGAAGGGCATGCAGTAAGCGTGGAATGTAAGGTTTCCATTTTTTTCTGGTGAAGGATACGGATAACACTTGATTGGCTCACTACCAACTCTGCAGATAAACGGCGAGTTGACTTTTGCGGACTTTGTTCCAGTCTTCTGATGGCTCTTCAGCCTTAGCTACATTCGTTGCCGTTTTCGGACGACCGGACTTCTTTGCAGCGCTCCCTGTTGCTTCAAATTTCTCGACAATCAATCGTGTTTCTTCCCTGAGGTGGGTTAATATCGAATTCCTGTGCCAAACGCGTGCCGCCATCGTTGGTTGTTCATTACATTTGTAGTAATGTTTCACGGCCGCAATGGTTGATTCATTGAAAGGTAATTCATGGTTCAATTTGGTGCAAATTCAGTAACTTTCCAACTCGCAGCAATAACCTGCAAACAAAATCAAAAATAAATAATTACGAAAATTAATAATCTGCAAGACAATTATTAACAACATGACTTCCCAGAAAGAATCTGACAGCACGAAAAAATAGAAATCGGGCCAACTTTTGACTCACCCTGTATATGTATATATATATAATATATATATATATATATATATATATATATATATATATATATATATATATATAATATATATATAATATACGAATATATATATGTGTGTGTATATATATTGTTGTGGGGCCGGGTGTCAGTGGCGAGCACGACCGCTAGGGAGCAGTGGAGTCGCTCCACCGAACACCCGAAATTTAGGTCGTACCTTTCAGATAAATCCGAAAGGTCACGGGTCCCTTATCGGACCGAAGATCGCCAATAGGTCGACCACGTGGGTAGCGTCAATTGCCAATTTCAATATACTTAATTACCCACGTCGTCAAACTACCGGGGAAATTCACCCTCGGCAGGATCTGCGCGATCCGGGCCGTTACCGAGCCGGATCCGAGTCGTACCCGAGCGGAGAGTAACAGGACCCTACCGGCCAATTGCACGATTATGGCAACAATGAGGCCTCCTAATTCCCGTTCACAGCGTGCAAACCAATGATAGAAAGGACAAGGACGAGCTGGGACATTCAGCAATAGGGAATTCATTTACATAATGGGCAAAAACCAGGAAGGGAGACAAAGAGCAGATTACACACGAATATATTCCAATGTACAATAACGCAAGCACTTAACGATTCCACTTAACAGACAGGCCACACACACGACACCCCCCCCCCAAGAAATGATGGCCGCGGCCTTTATTGATACCCGCAGCTCGGAGGGAAGGTGAGCTGGAGATAAGGATGCGAGCTTGGACCTTCCCGCCTCGTGCGGCCCTTGACGATCCGGCTCGGCGGGACTCGAACCCGCGACTCGATGCCGCTGCAAGCACTGGGTACGGAGGGTAGCGTCGGCTCCAGCACGCTCCTCTGGCCAGTGACGAGACAGTGAGTGCCAGCAGAGGAGACAGGCAAGCGATTCTCCGTGGGACAGACTCGCAGGCAGGCGATCCTCCGTGGGGACAGACTCGTAGGCAGGCGATCCTCCGCGGCACAGGCTCAAGGAAAAAGGACAAGACCTCCTCGCGCACACCCGCTCTTCTCTTCATCCCCCCCCCACCCCGACGCAACTCGCCTCCGGATTGGCCGGTTGGTGTCAGGCGATCCACTCGCCATTCGTGATTCGTCCGGGGAGCGTGGCGAGCATCCTCGCGGCCGTCCCCCCTGAGAGGCATTCCTCCTTCTTCGGGCGACGTGCCTCCGCATTGGCCGGAACGCGGCATACGTCGCTCGCGCTTTGCCCATTGCCTGAAGGCAACACTCTTGCTCGACCCTGGAGCGGAGCCAATGGAACTCCGCCCACAGGCGCTCGGCACGTATGCGCGTCAGAAAGGCCGATGGTGGAAGGAAGGCCAGGGAGGATGCCGTTGTTGGTGGTGTAAAAATCCTAACTATAAAATAACCCGTAGCGCACGTACACTTAATTCTCATTCGACACAGAGGATGGATTCTAACTAAACACATATACTTAACGAAATAACTGAGCTACGGGGACCTGAATGTTGAGTGCTCATGACTGCCGGATTCGTAACACTACCCCCTCCCCTTTTTACAGACTCCTCCCGAGTCGTTGAATTTTCGTGTGACCAGCATGTGTAAGTTCTCCCTGAGTACGATTTACCTACGGATCCCTGAGTGCGACATTTTTATACGTGTCCCAAAAATAAATAACCTAGTGCGCTACGTAACTAAACTAACAGACTCACACGGACAACTTAACTTAATTTCTGGCGCTAAGACGAACAACAGGTGGGTTAAGAACTTATTTACAATTTTAACTAATATTTACACTAACCATGGCCCAGGACCGGTGATCTGTGGAAGAAATGGTCACAACCAAAGTCATTGGTGCAAAACAGAGATGGGCGCCCGGGCTGCACAATGCAGTCCTCATGGTGTGGCTGCCTGCAGGGCAGTCCTTGCAAACACTGGCAATGGTCCTGGCGCACATGAATGGATGGTGAACACAGGGGCAATGCAAAAAGGGTAGCAGGCATGGGGTCAAGGTAAAGGCAGGCAAATGAGGCATGGCAAATGCGGACCAGCAAATACAGCACAACAGGCTGGCGTATGAAGCTGGCCGGCCTCTGGTCTGGTCCGTGAGGTTCTGGAGGGAGTGCGGTGGTGCCGGCCGCTCCGAAAACGGGCTCGGACCTACCCTACTGTCTCCCCCCAACCTATCGCCTTTGTCTGTCTTTGTCTATACCCACTCCCTTAATTTGCAGCAACGAACCAACAAAATTTAGCCCCTTTTTATTTTATTTTATTTTATTATTATAATTGTTTGTCCTGAACCCTCCTATTGTCCTTGTCCGGCTAACCTATCCTGTCCGTCTACTCCCAACCCCGAAGATCTTTTTTTGGAGGGGAATAATGGAGAGACTCACGTCCTGCCTCGAGGCCCTTGGACCCTTGGCCTACTCTGGCTGACTTCTCCATGCCCGGGGTGCCCTCTACTCAAAACTCACCTTTCCAAGCCACGCTCCCAGCTGGTCAATGGACTCCTGCACCCTTCCAAATGGGTTTCGTGCCTTCATACACCACCAACACAGAACGGCCACCTTTTGATAAATTTAACTAACCCACTAACTAACATTACACTGACCCCGGGAACACTTGGGTGGGATTCACTCCTCCCCCCACTCATTCATTCGCACCATGCATTCCACATTCACTCCACTCACACACTTGGGCCCGCTGACCCACACTCACTCATTGTACACATTCTTCACTTTTCCATTCACCACACTGCTAGCTACGTCCCCACTAACTAGCTCGTGCCCCTCGTCATCCCTTAAACTAGTGCACGTACCATTTAAATCTATCACTAAGCTACGTCCTCCACTACACATTCCATGTCCGTCCATGTCTCCCAAATCCATTCTAAATCGAAATCTACTTTCCCACTAACTAGTCCACGGGCCCCATGGAGGACGACTCATGCCCCCATGAGCGTCTGATCAAGCTAAACCCATCCCGCTAACTATTGCCCTATGCCCAAACAGGATGTCCACCACATCCCTGCGGGCCGTGTACTTGGAGCAAGGGTTTTTTTTTTTGGCACCGCCAAGGTGGCGGCTACGGCTCACATCGCTCTTCCCTTCCGTCGGGCGATACGTGCAGCCTTAACTCGCCCGCGCATCACAATCAGCGCTCGCTTTCGAGGGGTCAACCATGCGAGCCAACGCGCGCCGCTCACACGTAACTCACGCCGTGAGGTCCCCGGTGACGTCACTCGCACACTAAACCTGCGCGGTTTCCCGTGTAGGACAGCCCGAGCGTATCATCCCGGGGACCCGCTCCGCGCACTCTGCGAACAGAGCACGCGGAGCTTCGCACACGCGCTCGCATGGGAACCCGTCCGTTCCAAATTCACACAACACTCGCCGACATTTTAACCGTCCGCATGGTCTTCTTGTCCCAAACGCGGAGCGTTTCCGCACCGGATTCCCTCCATGTGGACGCGCGCATGAGGGCCGTTCGCAAAATGCAGAACGGGCCTTGCGCCAGTAGAGTACGTGGTTCAATCCGTCGTGCGAGCGTGGTGCACGGAGTTACCGTGCAGGGGTGCTGTATCGTGCTAGGTTTGGCCTAGGTGCTCCGTTGGGGATTCCCTTAAACCATTGTGGCGTTGCACGCAGCGTCTCGCAGAGTCGGAGCGGTTGCCAAAATAACTTTATACGGCGCAGAAGGTTCACCACACCCGTCTCCCATCTGGGTCGGTCCATGCACCATTCCCATGCACGCACTCACGCACGCCATGTTACTCGTACTGCTCACACATTCCAACACACTCGCACCACTCATACACTTTACCACACACCCTGGGACATTCACATTGGGGATTCGTGTTAACTCAAGAAATCCCGGGGTTTCCATACCCACCAAGCTCCGCGTGTGCCAGTTCACATCACTCACCCGCTCGACCTCGCTCGGCCCGACCGGACTCACCCGGTCGCAGTCCACTTCGAGGGAGCTTACCATCTCCCCCTGTTCCTGAAGGAGGTTAACCTGATGCTCACATTGGGTCCCGACACATTCGACCAGCTCAACCCCATTGTCCCTTCCTATCTTTCTCTACCTGTGTGTGCTCATCTTTAGCTTTATCGAATTCATTCCCCTCTTTTGATTTCTCCGTCGCCTCGTTTATTATTTCCGCTACTTCCTGGCTTTTCGTCTCTTTTATTTCCTGCGTCTCTGTCACCTCCTTTAATTTTTTTGTCGTCCCCTGGTGTCTCACCCTACACGTTTCCCCTTTAATTGTGGTGGCGTCGCTCGTCGTCCCGACCTCACCCATCTTCATTGCGGGCCGGACACATTCCACA
>CM068958.1:141074001-141095160 GCA_035128595.1 Eptatretus atami
ACTGATGGTCCCACTTGCACATCAGTGAAAATGACACCCACTGCAGCACTCATACGAATGCAATATAATGGTGGTGGATTAAGTTTTGCAATGATGGATCGTCGCGCATTGGTGGCAGCAGATCGAACATTCCAGTGGCTTCTGGCTCAGAGGAACCATTGGCACATCAATTAATGGTTTTTTCAGTGGTGACTGGAAGGCAGATCCTTACCGTTGTGCCACACGGTAGCGCGTATTGACATAGTTGGAAGGTGTTTCAAGAGCTCATACCTGTGGGAAAAGTGGCAGATACTTTGTCTCACGTAAACATGAAGGAATCATGCAGGGTGCTGGAGAACAACAGGACGAAATCTGGATTTTTGCAAAATTCCTAGCTGGATTGGGCGAAGGGGAAGATTCCTGTTCAATCCAGAAGAGGGTGAATTTGCTATTGAGCTCAGGGAAAACGCTCATTCTTCCAGGTGAAAACTTTTAGGATATTGTCACTTGGTGTACGAGGACCTTGCACAACAACAATTACCAACCCCAAGTGGCTATGGAGCGTGTTATACTATGTCCGACAATTCCGAGTCGATCAGGGTAAATGACTACATGACAACCATATTTCCAGGGGAGGAACATGTTCCTGTAGCGTCATACAGCGGAATCTGAGGTGATCATTTGTATCCCACCTGAAGTTCCTTGACACCCTCGTCCATCTGTATGCCTCCACATCGGATACCCCAAGTGGGTATGGTGAATCATGCTGCTACGAAACTTCCGACCAGCAGCGGGCACTGCAATGGCTCGAGGTACGTCCATCCATCAGATCTTTCCAAATCTGGTTGGTTTGAAAAATCTGTGATGGGTGTCATTCTGACGCACATTGCTCATTCCACGCATACTGAGTCCCATCCGCCAACTATGTCAGTCAACTCTGCGGCGTCGCAGTTTTCCGGTACGACCAGGCTTTGCCATGACTGTGAATAAATCCCAAGGGCATTCCGCTACACCGTGTTGGGGTCTTCTGCACAAGAGACTTATTCAGGCATGCTCAGTTCTATGTGGCACGCCAGTAGGGTTGGCAAGATCCCAGCAGCCTCCAGCATTCTGCCCTGGACGAGGAAACGAAGAAGAAGCGGGGCCGTTTTCCTCAGCAATGTTTTATGAAGAGGTGCCCAACGAAGATAAAGGTGTGTACATGGAGAAATTTTTATTATTATTTATTTATTGAAGAAAAAATTGTTCCGAAATAATTTTCTCACATGACAACCATATTTCCAGGGAGGAACATGTTTGCTGTAGCGTCGATACAGCGGAATGTGAGGGTATCATTTGTAATCCGCCTGAGTTCCTGAAACACCCTCTGTCAACTGGTATGCTTCCACATCGGATCACTCTCAAGGTGGGTATTGGAAACGGCCTGTGTGGTTGTTGTTTCTGGCAACGCGTTTTGAAAAGTTTTTTTTTTTTTTTGCACCTACGGGCACGCACCTAAGTATATAAATGCTGTTTGGGTGTGTCCCATCCGAAACATGGAAACACTGCGTGAAAAAAAAAAATTGAGGTTAAAGTTGCTTCCATTAATTGAAACCGACGGGAACATTATTATTTTTTCAATCAAAACAACTGCTGCTTTAATCGCTCCTGAATTGTTTATATTGTTCTTGTTATTGTTCTTATTATTGTTCTTCTTCTTCTCTTATCTCTTACAAAACGCTTTAGGACTCGCTCTTTTATATACAGGATCCGGAATCTCCTTAATACTAACACGCCGTACACACCCTCGCATTGAGGGTGCCTTTTGAGAGCGTCTATCATGAAACTTTTAAATATATTCGGACATTTGCTTTCAAAGTTTTTCGAAAAGTTCAACGTTCTATTTAAAGATTATTCCATTAACCATTTAATGTATTGTAATTTCGTATACACTATTTTCTTCGTCATGAACGAGATCGTCATACGGGTGCTCGCTATTGGCTTCAACAAGGCACGTGACGAAATATCGGAAGTTTGTTTGTTGGTTTTTTTCTTCTTCTTCTTCTTCCCTCTTCTTGTTCTTTTCTGTACTTCCTCTTCTTCTTTCTGGTGAAGACAAAACCTTCGGACGCGCTCTGGACAATTTGTCCTTGTTTTCTTTCTATTATGAATATATAAACTCCCAATTTTTGAATCTCTTCCACGAGCACAAAATAAAAGGGTTTCGTTTTTTCTTCTTTTTTTTTTATATCGTGGGTAATTTTTACCAACAGACCTCGTTCGTTTACTTCAACAAAAGTTGTTTCACATCATTTCAAAAGCATTTTTAATGAAAACGAATTTTTGCGCCGCATAAAACGTGGAGAAATTATTGATAATAATGGACAGTGGTGGTTTTGTTTCTGTACATTGTGATTATGTTCCGTGAAATTCCACCAGCGGTATTCGTGGACGAGGTGTGAGGGTTTCAATCGTTTTTACATTGTGTGGTACTTAACTTGTCCCTGTATGATTTCTCGTCTCTGTTGGGGAGTTGAAGCGTTTCAATGTTTCACGACATATTGACGATGTTGATTTATCGAATCAGGGTCGTAATTGCAACAGAGTCGAAAACGTTTCCAGAGACATATCTGAGAGAAGGTTATTGCAGTTTTGAAGGTGAAAAAGTATTCTTTGTTGAATGTAAGAACAATGGTTTTTGACATAGACGGACGGGGCTCGCCTTCATCGAAAAAACTGGAGGATTACCACTGAAACCCATCCTTTTCTTTTCTGCTTTGGCAGCTCCTCATGATTACCCCACAACCACGAAGGAAACGTTGAAGTTTTAGTAATTGGTTTTATGTTTGTCCGTCTCGGCAGTATATGGTTGTCAGTTTGTGATCGAGGACCAACTTATTTAAATTGAATGTTATATTTTGAAAACAACGAATTGGAAAACAAATCTACTGTTGAAGAGTAACTTGGCTCTGAGTTTGTACAATTGTGAATTTGTACCTCCCCCCCCGGTCCCTCTCTCTCTCCTTCCCCCCCCCACCGCCCCTCTCCATCTCTCTTCCCCCCCCCCCCGCCCTCTCTCTCCTCCCCCCCGCTCCTCTCTTCTCTCCTTCGCCCCGCCCCTCTCTCTCTCCTCCCCCCCCCTCCTCTCCTCCCCCCCGCCCCTCCTCTCCTCCCCCCCCCGCCCCTCTCTCTCTCCTCCCCCCGCCCCTCTCTCTCCTCCCCCCGCCCTCTCTCTCTCCTCCCCCCCCGCTCCTCTCTCTCTCCTCCCCCCCCCCTCTCTCTCCTTCTCTCTCTTCCCCTCATATAGCTGCCTACCCTCCCCTTCCTCCCCTCCTCTCCTCCTCCCCTTCCCCCTCCCCTCCCCCTCCCTCTCTCTCACCCCTCCCTCTTCTCCCACCCCTCCCTCTCTCTCCACCCCCTCCTCTCTTCTCCCACCCCCTCACTCTCTCTCCTCTCCCACCTCCTCCTCTCGTCTCCCACCCCTCCCTCTCTCTCCACCCCCCTCTCTCTCCCACCCCTCCCTCTCTCTCCACCCCTCTCTCTCTCTCTCCCCCTCCTCTCTCTCCCTCCCCTCTCCTCTCATCCCCCTCTCCTCTCAATTAGCTGCTACCTCCCTCCCCTCTCCTTCCCCCTCTCCTCCCCTCTCTCTCCCAACCCTTCTCTCTCCCTCCAAAATGCTACCTCCCTCCTCCTCTCTCTCCTCCCTTCTCCCCCTCTCTCCCTCAATATAGCTGCTACCTCCCTCCCCCTCTCCCTCTCTCACCTCCGCCCTCTCTCCTCCTCCCCTCCTCCTCGCTCCTTCCCCGCCCCCTCTCTCCTCCCCCGCCCTCTCTCTCCTCCTCTCTTCACTCCATATAGCTGCTACCCTCCTCCTCTCTCCCCTCCCCCCCTCTCTCCCCTCCCCCTCCCTCTCTCTCCCTCCTCCTCTCATCTCCCCCCTCCTCTCTCTCACCCCCTCCTCTCTCTCCCCTCCTCTTCTCCTCCCCCTCTCTCTTCCCTCCCCTCTCTCTCTCCCTTCAAATATAGCTGCTACCTCCCTCCCCTCTCCTCCCCTCTCTCTCTGCCCCCTCCTCTCTCCCCCCTCCTCATCTCTCCCCCTCCTCTTCTCTCCCTCAATTATAGCTGCTACCACTCCCCCCCTCTCCCCTCTCTCCCTCCCCCCTCTTCTCCCTCCCTACTCTCTCTCCCTCCTCCTCTCTCTCCCTCCATATAGCTGCTACTCCCCCCTCTCCTCCTCCTCCTCTCTCTCCCCCTCCTTCTCTCTCTCCTGCCTCTCTCCCTCCTCTCTCTCATCCTCAATATAGCTGCTACCCTCCTCCCCTCCTCCCCCTCTCTCCCTCCCTCCTCTCTCTACCTCCTCCTCTCTCTCTTCCTCCTCTCTCTTCCCTCCATATAGCTGCTACCCTGCCTCCCTCCCCCCCCCCCTCTCCTCTCTCATCTCTCTCTCCCTCCCCCTCCTCTCTCTCCCTCCTCCTCTCTCTCTCTCTTCCCTCACCCTCTCCTCTCCCTCCCCTCTCTCTTTCTGCAACCTCCCTCTCTCCCCTTTCCCCCCTCACGTATTCCCATCAGCGAAGTGGCGGGAGGAATTTGGCCTAGTATCAATAATAAACCGTACCTTGTGCGCGTGGGGATGATCAACTCGACCAGAGAAGGCTTCGACTTTGCAAAACCAATTCCCCTGATGGCCAAAAACGAAAGTATGACAGGAAAAGTTCGACTTCAACTTTGAAAAACTTGTAAATTAAATTTGTACATGAAGTGAGATTGATTGCATATCCTTTCATACCCTGTGTACTCATTATTTTGATGTAGAGTTGTGAATACAAGGAGGATAAACTTGCATTTTTTATTTTTCACTCTGGGCAAACTCATTTTGAAATGAGTCAGCATGAAAAGCATCTTGCTGATAGAACTAAAGGACATGAAACGTATAGTTTGTACCTTTGAAGTGGAAACAAAGCAGAGAGCTGTGATTGTTTTTTGTTTGTTTTTGTTTTTTATGGAGTGCAAGTACCACAAGTACATCAATCCCATAATCCATTGGACATCCCAGTATATCTGAAACGGTGCGTGGTCGCATTACATTGATGGTTGCGTGACAATGGACACAATGGGTTTACTCTTCCCGGACCAAACTGCGGGATTTATTGCGGCATGCGCACAACATTACAGGCAGATGATTACAACCAATCAGGCAAGCATATAAATTCAACAATATATTACATGTCCCCTTTCAGTATGAAGACAAAGGACTGAAAATAGCAAAAGCAGGTTTATGTTCGCTTGAAAATAACAAAAATAAACTCATAACTGGCTAACGAATACTCAAATGCCACGCTCTATGACGATGATAGAGACATATTCCTTCAGCCTTTGTGGCAAGGCCCTGGTTGCGTTGTGATCTGTGGCTCGGAGTTGAGGAAATGGGAGTTCTCAGCACTTGAAGGTCGTGTTGGTGCCATGTCCATGGTGCTCTGAAGCTTATCTCGAGGAATGTTCATTCTGCAATGTCCGGAAGTGGGGAGAATGTGGTCACTGGCCTCAGATGGAGAAATTCCGCAGGTGTTGCCTGTTGTGCGGTAGGATTTACCATTGTCCATGGCATTAAGTACAATCTTGGTGTGGAAAGTTTGATAGATAAATTGAGGTACCAGCCCTCTCTGTCTGAACGTGGGCAGCATCACATACTTGGAGCTCCGAAAGAGGGGTTTTTGCCCCTCATCATAAGAAATTAGGTGTACTGCCTCTGACAGTCCCGGAGCTGCTGACCAAGCATCTCATAAGACAAACACTGGCTGGAGGCCTTTTTACTGTAAACAGGTAAGTTTATCCTTAGCCTCCCTGTTGATCAAGAGTTGAAGCTGGAGAGAGCGTCATTCCACTAATAGAGAGTTGCGGTAAGGCAAGGATTGCTAGTTTAATGTCAGTACCGTCTTCATGTGCCTTTCGCAAAGCTGTTTTCACTGTCTGAATCAACACGCTCAGCTTGACCTTGAATTGCGGATATGTTGGGGACGAGGTTGTGAACATTATTCCGCGGCATTCGTGTCCAAAGTCCTTAATTTCTGCGCGACCAAAGGGAACAATTGTTCGGCAAATAACCGTCTTCCGGTGTGCCAAGGTGGGAAAAGTTGTTTTCATGCCTGAAATGAACCGAGGTAAGCCAGAGCCCATTTATCATGACAACCTCAGGAAATTTGAGAAGTAAGTCCACCAGAATGAGATAGTCTTTCCCCAAAATGAAATATATTGGCCCTCAGCCTTCTGCAATGGGCGGTCAGGGAACGCTGTGCGGATGAGTGGCCTCTTTTCTGAATGGCAGCCAAATTGTGGCAGCACAACAGACTCCACACTTAGCAAAATGTGATTCTTTGTCTCTTGGCATGCCTGGCCAGTACAAGATTTGTCTTGCACTCACCTTGCACTTACTCATCTCCTCGATGCTCTTTGTGAATTAGAGCAAGCTGTCCTGTTGCATTGCGGCTGGAACGATGATCTGCTCGCCCACAGAACAACAGCCCTCAGATGATGGATGTTCTCCCCGAACAGGCCAGAATGTCATCAAAATGAGAGACACTGGCTGGATGCCACAGGCCAGCCTTGTGTGATGGTAAGTTGTGACCTGTTGAAGCGCTGGATCAGGTGATGTCTCACTTGCAGTACCTTCATTCTGCAGTCTTGACTGGAAGGCTCAGTGACCAATTGATGTATGTGAAGGTGTATGTCGCTTCCCCAGCAATCTGATCGTTTAGTGGCAGCTAATATGGTGGGCTTTGGAGAGTGTGTCTGAGATGTTATATATACTTTCCTGGGAATGTACTGCACTGACACAGTGTGTCGGAGAAGGCAAAGCATCATGAGCTGAAGTCTGGGTAAGAGGCAGGTGCAGTGGCTTTCTTGACGAAAGCCACCAGCGGTTTTTGTGGTTGTGTGTAACGGTTTGTGGTCAAACCCCGTAGATGTAACGATGAAAAATGCTCTGCTCTAAATATGATCCAAGAAGCTTCCTTCTTATCTGGGCATAATTCTGTTTCAGCAGGGTTGAGATCGAGAGCATACGGCTACAGTAATGCCCCTCTTGCAAGCAAGGCACATGCCCTCACCCAGCGAAAGATGCATCAGTTTGAAGGACTGCCAAGCTTTGAGAGTCAAAGAACTTCAGCACTGGGTGCTTGGCAATTGATGATTTTACAAGGCTCTGGTATGTGCATCATGCTCTCCATGCCATTCCCAGGCTGCAACTTTCTTTAGCAAGCTGACGCTGGTGTTGTGATGGTCGAACATGTTGATTATGAACCGACCGAGGTAATTAAAACCACACCGCAGAACTCGCTGCAGCTCCAGACGTGACTGAGGAATTGGCAGTTTAACACGGCTTGCACCTGTTTCATCTGGGAAACCCCAGCAGAGGTGAGGACATGACCCATGTATTTTACCTCTGCAACCTTCCATTGGATCTTGTTTGGATTGAATTTGACGTTCTCTCTGTGCACGGTCGGAACTTGCATGTGATGGTGTGTTTTCAGTCGGGGATGGTTGCAGGCAAGAAATCAATGTCATCAGCGATGTAGAAGACCTATCAATGTCCCTCCAGTGTGCTCTCATTCCTCCTTGGATGAACTTCACTGGCTGACGTCACACACGGCAAACCGGTAGATGGTTAAAAACGCCGCGCCAGAAAGAGAATTAAAGTGCACTTGAAGGGCATCTCAATTGTATTAATTGAACCTGCAGAAAAGAGTCCTTTTGGTCAATATACTGAAGACGTTCTTCCGGCGAGCTGACCCATGACTTCCATCTGGAGTAGGGGGAATGAAGGTGGTGCTCACGGCTATCATCACCTTGTTGAAATTTCCTGGGGTCGAGACACAAATGCAACGATTTATCTTCGTTATCGACAAAATGACAAGATTATGCCACGCAGTCTGTTGGTTCGCATCTACCTTGGAAATTATACCCTGTGCCTCCATTGTCAAGCAATTTTGGCCTTCAAGCACTCGTGTAGGCTGAGAGACACGCAGCAAGGTGGCTCTTAATGACTGCTGAATGGACAGATTCCAGCTCATATGTGTGTGGTTGTTGGTGTGGCGAACTTCCCGCAAGGCCAGTGAACAAATCTGCATAATCAGCCTGGACTTTTGTCAGTGTAAGGTCAGGCTTAAATCGGTGAAGCCACTGACATCAGAAGCCTCGACGGATGGCAAGCAACTGTTGGGGCCCTTCTGGAATAAGACCCCAGGCAATGTCGATGCGTAACGACTGGATAATAGGAGAGCCTTTGGTGTTAACCATAATGAAGTCGGAGCCCCCTTGCCCGCGGTGCATTGTTAGCTTGGCCACTCCTTGATGAGGGCTGGTGCCCCCCAATGTAGCTTTTTTCAATAGGAATGTCGGTTCTAGTCTTGATTGGCTTTCCATTGGAACAATATTCTGTTAGGGAGTATCGTACCTGTTGTTCCAGAGTCAATCCTTCACCTTAAACCTTTGGCCATTGTGTTGATGTTTGCAACCAAGAGACATCTGGCTTCAATGACTTGCATGTCTCCCTACCAGCAGTGTAGACACGCCAATGCAATGTACAAGTCTCTAAAGAAATGGTTCGCTTATTACAGTTCCTCTGCAGCAATTTCCCCAAAGGCAGGCAATTGGCGAGGTTGATGAATACGCCCCACAGTTCCGACAATTTCGGGTGTCCCTTATTGTCTTGTCACCCATGGCTTGGGTTGCAAGGGACCCTTGCCCCAAGCAGACTTGAGACTGCGGTGCCCTTGGCGATCGGAGTCGATGAGTTTGGGAGAGCCGGTGGAAGCGGCTGAATGTGGGAGTCAACATCAACGGCCCTATGCAATGTGACCTAGCTCGCTCAGCAGTCCAAACAAGAGAGTTATCGTTTTTTCTAAGGTCAGTCTCGCTCACTGTAAAAAGACGCTCTTTTTAAGGCGAGGTTGCGAATTTTGTTTTTTTTCATGATTTATCACTGATCATGTTATCAGCCTCGTGTTAATTTGATGCCTTCGCACCCGGCAAAGCTCGCGAATCCCAGAACTTGAATCGCTCATGGAGCAAAGTTCTTTCCGCTGGTTGCAGTATGTGTGTTGAATGCTTCTTAACGGTTTTGAATATCTTCCAGCAACCTGCTGACTCAAACGGGATGTTCTTCGTAACATCCACAGCAATCGGGCCCAGGCACAAGTTAAACAAGATGGCGACTTTCGACTGTTGCTCATCAACTCGAGGCTGGCAGCTCAAGATACCATCAAGGGTCTTACTCCAGTGTCGGCCAGTTCTCAGCTAAACATTCCCATCTTGGCAGAGATAACCGGGCAGTTTAAATTCCATCAACCGTTGATGAGAAAATCCCGGATCTGTGACACGCATGTCGTGAACAATGGACACGATTGGTTCACCCTTGCCTGGACGCAACTACCGGAATTTATTGGCGCATCCGCATAACAACGTACAAGACCAAGATGAATACAACCATATTCAGGCAAGCATATAATTAAACAATGTCCATTACCATGGGACAGGTTTGCTGGCTGTATTTTGGTGGGCCTCGTCTCGCCGTCGTGTTGCTGCCAGCGTGGCCACGAATTATCGAGTGAATGAGCTCATTTGAAACGATCAAAACATATCACCTAAACCACATAAGATCTGGCTTAAGAAAGCCCAGCAGTCATAAGTAAGAAATGGAAAAGGTAGCTCGTTGGGTCCTATCATGGTCGGTAGGTGCCTCGAAGATGAATCTGCACTGAACTGCTGATATTTGAAGCTATAAGATGATCAAGTCGTTTCTCTCTCGTGCGTAAATCAGAAATGAGGGATTGTGTGGCAACATTTCCAACTTGAAACAAAACGACAAATCAAAAGGAGTGGCACCACAAGGATCATTGTGAAGAAGAAAGTTCATTACTCAAATCCAACAGCCTGAAAAAGGTGATGGCCACTCTTGTTCTGGAACAAAACAAGTGTTTTTACTGCCGATTTTTTTTTTTTTTGCCAGGGGTGTCATGATATAACTGAGCTGAAACAGCGAGACATTGAAGAAACTGTAAAAATATGTACAGAGATCCTGCCCTCCTCTGAGAATGTTCTGAAGTGCTGATTCCCCCGTGCCTGGCAATGCAACAATTGCACCCACCTGCACACCGCTGTGGTAATCGCATCAGTCATTTTGGAAACTGTTGCTGCATCCCCATACACCCGGATATTAGAGCCTTCAGATTACTATCCTCTCTAACAGACTTGGGGATGCAGTGTGGATCCGCACTTGGAAGGTGTGTATCTCCACCCACACTACCAACAAGCAATGCTCTGTTGAACTTTGTTTCCTGTCCCTCCTCCTCTTCACCTTGTTCGAAACTCCAATCAAGCTATCTTCTACACATCATTCTTTCTGCGTTACCCTCCTTTCCCTCTGTACCAAATCGCCAATGCTCCTCCTCCCCCCCTCCCTGCATCTCTTCGGAAACAGTCACTCCCCAACAGTTGTGTCCCGACTTTGTATCAAACTTGCAACAATTTCAAGTTATGAATCAAGTTCATTTCGATGCTCAATGAATTATCCCATTTTCCCACTTCTTGCTTTGGCCTTTCACCGCAGGGAAACTTTCCCTCACTTGATTTTGGGCTGACCCTCTCAATGTGTCAATTCAAAATAAAACTTATTTTAGCCAAAAAATAAAAATTTCCTTGAGATCTCCACCGTAGAAGGAAGGCAGCCAGAACAAGCAGCAGTACGCAAAAGGTGCTTTCTTTAATCTGGTGCAATGAATTAAGAAACATATCAACTCTCACCTTTCATTTCTTCCGCTCTCTGAACCGCTGAACTTGCACACGCAGCTCGGCCCAATAGGTCCCACCATGGTGATAAAAATACACTTTTAGGTTTTTACGAGCAATCATTGTAACAAGGCTTATATTGTAGTTTTCAACTGATTGGTCGATTCATTGAAACTTCCAGCGTTTAAAATTGTGAACAAGTCACATGATAATGGAGTTTTGAAAAACGGGTTAGGTATTGAAGCACCGGCCAGGATTGACAAGTTTGACATCTGTCTTGGGGATGGCATCGATGGCAGACTAGTCATTTCTGTTTCCACCCACGAGATTTTAACTTGCACAGTCCTTTTTTTAAAGAAAGTATTCTTAAAATTTGTGAGATTTTTGTAATCGGTGAGCAACTAAGCATATAATATTGTATTCCTTCAAAACAGTCAATATGGGATTTTTGGGAAATTTTTTTCTCTTTCCAGTTGGCTGGTGCACCGGCTGTTCTGTCGCGTAGACTCGCACATTCAACATACTCAGGTGAAATCAGGCGAGTTTATTCAACAGCACGCCCCACCCCCCCCCCCCAACCTCCTCAATGGGAATTGTGAGAGGCCCTCTAAACCCCCAACATCAGTCATCAAGTTGGGTCAAAACAGAATGGAGCTAAATGCTAAAAGCTTGCAAATCCTTTAAAAAACAAAACTTAAACCCAAACACATAGTTTAATAATATAGGGCCTCAGTAGCCTACGACTTATCTAATCAAGAAAATCAATAGTGAAAACCCCAAATAACTAAATTTTTTTTCTTCTATCTCATCGATAAAGTAGTCTTAAAAGACTTTCCTGGTAATATATCACAATTCAATGCATTCCAGAGTTCATGACTGGGAAGTTTATCAATTTATTGCGGTATAAAAGTCACAAACTTGTATTTGATGTTATATCATTATCGGAGTCCAGAGAAATAATTTGTCATTTAATGGTTTGCTGCCTCATACACAGATTCAATACTGTTCAATTAGTCTTTAAATTTTCTTTCTTTCTCGCACTGGAAATCTCTTGGCTCTTCAAACGCGAATGAGGTAATATTGTTTGGATGATGGAGAGGCATCTATTCATCAAACTAAGTAAGGCCGAGGAAAAACAATGTTGTTCAATTAGTGGAGAAGGCATCCTGTTCATCAACAAACAGGCCGAGGAAAAAAAAATAAAAAAATAAAAAAAGAAAAAAAAAAAAAAAAAAAAAAAAAAAAAAAAAAAAAAAAAAAAAACAAAAAAAAAAAAAAAAAAAAAAAGAAAAAAAAAAAAAAAAAAAAAAAAAAAAAAAAAAAAAAAAAAAAAAAAAAAAAAAAAAAAAAAAAAAAAAAAAAACAAAAAAAAAAAAAAAAAAAAAAAAAAAAAAAAAAAAAAAGAAAAAAAAAAAAAAAATAAAAAAAAAAGAAAAAAAAAAAAAAAAAAAAAACAGTTTGTTCAACTCGTGGAGAAGCATCCTGTTCATCAAACAAAGGCCGAGGAAAAACAGTTTTTGTTCAACTCGTGGAGAAGGCATCCTGTTTCATCAACAAAGCAAGGACAAGGGGAACAGTTTTGTTCAACTGGTGGAGAAGGTATCCCTGTTTCATACAACAACAGGCGAGGGGAATATTTGTTTCAACTGGTGGAGAAGCATCTATTCATCAACAAGCAGGACGAGGGGAACAGTTTGTTCAATCTGGTGGAGAAGGTATCTGGTTCATCAACAACATGAGAGGGGAATAATTTGTTCACTGGTGGAAAAGATATTATTCATTAACAAGCAGGTTTGAGGGGGATAGTTTGTTCAGCCTATCATTCAGGTGTAATCTGAATAGGTATTGCCTGTCCCCACACTTCCAGCATAAACATATTTGGGAGGACAGGGATCCAGAAAGCGATGGTGCAACTTGTTCCGATGAGCCTTTGTTGCTAGCAGGTTGTGAATATGAAGGAGTAATCACAATCACATAATTGGGCTTTTCATGTCTCTTCCACATAAAACCCTCTCGCACATTCAATCCGTTCCAAGGACGATGCCGAAAAACAGTCCCAGAAACCCAGTGTGGATCTTTTCCAAAATTCCTGGTGAACATATTAACGAGTTTAACTTGAGGAAACTTTGGGGTATGTTGAAGGTTATCTTGGAACACTTTCATTTGCTGTTTGTTGTGGGTAGCTCTGACAGCACTGAATCTTTATTCAGGTTATCTGTTCATTAACATTCTGAAGGTGATTTCCCAAATTTAGTTAGATGTAGCTCACTAATGTCAATAAGAATCTGTCCGTCTTGGTTTGGTAAGGACTCCGGTATCCTTGATTTTGGGTTCATTTTTTTCTTAAAACAAGACACAGCATTCTGCCAAACCATTGGTAGCAGGGTAGCCTGGGGCAGTCATGGTATGTTTAATGTCATTTCGCCTTGAGACTCCTGGAACTCGGCTGCGGTTATCAATCACGAGGTCTCCAAGCAAAATCAAAAACACTAAAATTGGTGCCTCAAAAGCTTTGAATAATGTCTGTGGCAGTAATGGTGCCACATGAAGGATTTTCCAGGTACTTTGAATAAGCATGCCACAAGAACAATTTCTTTCCTTTTGAAAGGACCCGGCAAGAATCTAATGAAGCCGTTTTCAGGGAGCAACATGCCAAGCACCCACAATGCCTGGCTGGCTCCCCGGTGGGGTTACACATTGTCCTGAACCATAACGCATTGATTTCAGAGTTATTTTGACGTCTGTCGTATTTGGCCACCACAGGTATTTTCTCCTGGCCATTTGTTAAATTTTACCATTCCCAAATGTCAGCAATGTAAATCAGTGATTAAGAATTGCCATTTATAGAATGTGGGAATAACCACACAATTATCCCCATAGTATGATAGCCTTTTTCAAACAGAGACTTCAGTCTTTTGTTGTGAATAAGGACATTATTACAAGTCCTTCAGAAATATTCACATCCCTTTGGACTTTGTCACATTTTGTTGTGTTACACCCCGAATTTAAAATGCATTAATAATTTTTTTGTCACCAATCGACACAAAATACCCCATATGACAAAGTGAAACATGTTTTAGAAATTTTTAACAAATTCATTAATGATAGCTGAAAATGTCTTGCATCAACAAGTATCAACTGCTTCATGGTCGATGGTGTTGGATGGGTGGATGAGCTTGCTCAGTTTCTGCTCTGCCAGACGTTGTGCTTTGCATTCAGGCCAGAAGTTTCATTTTTGTCTCATCAGACCACAGAACATTTGCCTCGTGCTTCAGAGTCTTTTTCACGTGCCTCTGCAATCCAGGGCATACTGTTATGTGCCTTTTTTTCTCAGGAGTGGCTTCTGTCTGGCACTCTCCCATAAAAGGCCTAGATTTGTGAAGTACTGCAGAGATTGTTGTCCTTCTGATATGTTCCTCCCGTCTCAGCCAAAGAAAATTCTGTAGTTCATGTCAGAGTCCGTCATTCAGTTCTTCGGTCACCACTCCGTGAACCAAGGTTCTTTCTTGCCCCATTTGCTCCGTTTGGTCGACAGCCAGCTCTAGGAGGAGTCTGGGGTCGTTCCATATTCTTCCATTTCCTAATGTTGGAGGCTTACTGGTGACTCTTGGAAACTTTCACCACTCTATAAATTGTTTTATACCCTTACCACAATCTAATGTCTCCTCACAATTCTATCTAGGAGTTCTTCTACGGAACCAGTTCCTTGGACTTCATGATCGTGTTTCTACTCTTGAATGCACTGTCACAATGGACCTTTATATAGAAAGGTTGTTTTTTTTTTCTAAAATAATGTACAACAATTGCATTGGCCACAAAGGTGGACTCCCAATCAGTTGTGGAGAAATCTCTGCAAGGAATGAGCCAAAAGAAATTGGATGCACCTGAGCTCAATATGGAGTGTCATAGCAGAAGGTTGAATACCTTAATTTACACAAGACATTTCACTTTTCCTTTTCATAATTTGAAAAATTTTCCTAAAAAACATGTTTTCACTTTGTCATTATAGAGTATTTGTGGAGATCGGTGACAAAAAGTTTCACTATTTAATCCATTTAAATTCAGGCTGCAACACAACAAATGTGACAAAAGTCAAGGGGTGTGAATACTTTCTGAAGAGGAAAATGTGCGGTGCTTTGCGAAATTAAGTACTTTGCTGAGAACTGTAATCATCCTTTGTCTCGCACGAGACAGCGAGCGTTTTTCAACATCATTTTTTCATCGAGAGTAAACTTCAACAGTCCACTTGTTTTTTGGGGTGTGTGATGATCCTGTGTGATTTTTGTGAAAGGGAATTCACAAAAACATTTTTTCCTTGCCCCATGGATTAATTGTATGGGTAGTTGTTATAGCTGTCAACAGTAAGGACCACTCTTAATCTATGCTGACGCGAACTGTGACTGTTTTTGTTCGTTAAACGGGCCGACCACTGGTTTATGATACATCATTAGTGTGAAGTGTCTCTCCAAGAAGGTATTGTCGAAATGTCCACCAACCCCAATGAACTCCCTCTCAATTCTGGGAATAATATTTCTCTGTGTCGTTCAGAGTTCACCAATGAGTAGGCCACCAGCCTCTCACTCAACCATCTTGAGTGGGTTGATGTGGGAGCTGCCACACCGAAGGAGGACTCATCCACTAAAGAATCAAGTCAGCATTAGGGTTATATGATGTAGCACACAACTTGAACACAAGCCCCTTTTGTTTTTTGAATGGAATCACCTTCAGGCTTTCTCTATTTCCATTCAAGTTATTTTTTTGGAAGCTTTGTCCAATGGTACAAGATTTTGGCAAAATCGGAACAAAACAGCGAAGGAAATTTGCGAGGCCAATGAATGATTGTAATTCTCCACATTTTCTGGAAGCCGTCTGCCAGTCTGGATGCTTCAAATGCTTCTTTCATTCATTCCATATCATCACACACTTCTGCACATTGGTGAAACACACACCAATGCTACATATTAGCCCTGCCAGATTCGTCTTTGGCATACATGTCCGCATGCAGCGTACCACAGCCAAAAGAATGTTCCATGGTCTTGGGGCCAAGGCTGCATTTGCAGTCTCTGCATCCTTCAAGTGTATCACCATCTCGACAGTTTTGATTTGCATCTCCCGCAATGCCCAGCTGTAGTCTGTTTCAAGGCTACGCCAGGGTTATCCATGGCATCTCGGCACCTGATGGAGGCATCTCTGATGGCTCGAAGGTCATGTTGTTATCTTGCCGAAGATAGTTTCCAGTTCTCTCTATCCCACAGTGGTCAGTCTTCTCAATGACGAGTTACCATCCTGTGGGTTGGACAGAAGAGAGGAAGCTTCCTGCATGATTTGAGATGTGAAGGGAGCAACGGGTGACCATGGAGTGTGCATCTTTCATACTCTTATTTGTCTTGAGTGGTTCTCTCTGGCTAGATACAGCCCTTCCTAATGTCGGGTGGTGCTATAATACCAGAGAACAAGATAGAGGTTGCTGTCTTGGTGGTTCAAACATCAGCTGATACAGCAAACCAAAAGCTTTGTATTTAGCACCGAGTTTGATCTTCTTGCATGGGTTGACCGTTCCCAAACTGCACAGGCATCTTCAGCCATGGAGAAAACAGAGGGCTGATGCAGCGCTCAACCTCTGTTTTCGTCGGGAAAATTCCGTAAGCCAAAATAACAAACCCACATGATTCAATCTCATCCAGCATGAGGTGAACTTGCCATGTTTTAAAAGGTAATTCCACTTCTCCTCCAAGCCTTTTCAAAAACCCCGTGATGTTTTTCAAGATGGTTTTTCATCACTATTCCGGTGACCAAGATATCATCATATAAATGCAGCAACCTCAGGGAGATAATTTTAGCAATTCTCCATGGTGTGTTGAAAATACTGGTGCAGTGCTATTCCACCAAATGAGAGCCGTTGGTAACTGGTAACAGTCCCGGTGTGCATTTCCGTAGTATACTTCCTCCTCCGCAGGAGCCAACTCTTAACTGGTGGTAAAGCTTAGATAAATCAAACTTTTGTATATTTCTTTCCACCTGATATTTGTTCAAACGTTCATTTCCAGGGTAGGTATTGGATATTGCTCAACTCAGAAATGTTTGTTGTAGTGCGCAGAATAGTCACTACAAAAATCCAAAATGGACATCAAGGTCTGATGAGCGGTACCACCAGTTAGTATCATGTATCAGCCAGAATGTTCTGTAAGACGCCACACCTGCAGCAATGTTTTCCTTTTGGAATGGCAGTGTCACTTTATCTGCTATTCCTTGCAACTGGGAAAAATGGTGCATTCTGTTTATCAATGTGTTTCGCAGTAAAAATCTACAGAACTCGATGCTCCTGGTTCTGCACAGTTGATTGTTTTTGTTTCGTTTTTCAGCTGTTTTCATCACCACAGAACAAGCCCAAAGCTGTTCGAATGTTCTGTCTAGAAAAGCAAACTTTTTTCTTAGTGGACTGACTGTATACTCCCCCAACAAAATGTTCTGAACTTGACACAAAAAGCAAGTCGTAGGAAGTTCCTGACATTTGCAGCTGACTACTAATCGTTGAGTTATTTGCATAGTCCGTTGACATTTTGGTCTTCATTCTGGTAGTTCGGTGAAACGATAGGTTTCTGCAACTTCTAGCACTCGTGGTTGAAATGATTTCGTAGATTTCACATGACTGCTCGTAGGTTTCAGCAGAAGTCCACAATCACAAGTCTTTCAAGTAAGGTAAGTACTCTAGAAATCACCAAATAAGCCACTTTATTCTATAGCTGTTTGTAGAAACAGCAGCAATGGCGCCAACCTCAGCATTGTTTTGCGAGAATAAAAAGCCTCCAAACATTCTTGGGATATTTAAAAATTGCTACCTCGAAAGCTCAAATGAATCATGTCAATGTTGCAGAAGGGTTTGCTTCATCGCCAGTCAGTTATGCCGAAAACTTGTGATCACAACAAGTTCCGTGAACCAGGACGGTTTTATTCTCATAAACCCAAACTCCTAACGCACATGTGTTGAAGCCCTCCAAAACCCCCAATCCCATCACACCACATCATCAAATTTGGGTACAAAATGACAAAGGCTATGCTAAAGCCATACTGTACATAAGACACAGCAACCACCGTCTCGTGTTGTCTTCCCATTCTCTCTTCTATAAGCCCCGTTGATGCCCCCACACTGATTTGTTCTATGTCAGCACGTGACCTGCTTGTTTGCATTATTGCTGGAATGAGGTTGTGCTAACTAATGTAGTGCCGCCTATAGATTAGAGAGGAATTTTGGAATTTGTTTCAAGGGTGGCCGGTGATAACTCACCTCCTCTTTACGGGATTTAAACGCCACCCGACGACCAAATGCATGCAGTGGATCCTCAGCTTAACATCCACCCAAGGGATGGGCATACACATTGATTTCCTCCTCCCTTCTTCTTCCTTCCCTTCTTATTTTGTATGCAGCACAAGGGCTGTGGGTAGCTTATTGGCTCTGTAGGTAGAGCAGGAATTTGAATTTGTTAATGGTGAGGCGATAGCTGCTAACTCTTCCCGAAAAGGCCTTGGATGTTATAACATCCACCAAGTACTGACGACAGATGGGACACCCAGTTAACGTTCCATCAAGGGGTGGCGCACACATTGATGAATCGCCCTGTCTGTGAAAGACCCAGGACGGAAAGTTTACAGCTGGTCGGATCAAACCCAGGCGACAGTACAGACAAATGTGCGTACCTCTAAGGTCTCGGCTTCTAGAGCCATCCTGAACACCATAACTTTTCTGATAACAGTCCTCGGAAACCTTCAGGCCTCCTCTTGTTGGCCACATTCGTCACGATCGATTGCTTTACATTTTAGTCATTTCGCCTGAGACTGGGGACTATCTTTTGATTACAACGCACATTGGAAGGAAGGGAACGAAAATAATAGAAATAGTGAAAAGGAAAATAAGAAAAGATTATTGCAGAAATGAGGGGAAAAGGTTTTGGAAGGATGTTACAGATTTGTTATAAAAATTTAATTGATAAATGGATATAACGCCACAAGAAATGTGCTGATGTCGTCACAGTTCATACATAGATTAATATTGGGCAGTGCTACTGTGGTGCAAAATGACTTTCAACATTTGTGTAAACTTGTTGATAGAAAATTATGTGACCTGTAACTAGCTGTGTCAACGCTTTTGCCATACCCTTATAGGAAGGAGGCGACTACCCGCAGGCTCCGAAGGTATTCGACAAATAATTTCAGACGTTTGATCAATATCCCGGGAAACAGAACCGCGATGTTGTTACCCATGAAGGTGTACCTTTGCAGCGTGTCAATTTGCATATGAACACATCACAACCCACCGCACATCATGGTGAGGTTACCCTAGCAATAAACAACCTGTAGAGAGGAATTAAAAAACACAAAACTGGCGAAACCTTACAGCACAGAGAAATATATACTAAAACACCTGGAGAAAGAAAAAACATGAACTCAACCTGCACAGAGAAATAGAAATAATGTACTAATACACCTGGAGAGAGAGAGAAAAACATGAATACACCTGCCACAGAGAAATAGAAATATATTACTAATACACCTGGAGAGAGAGAGAAAAACATGAATACACTTGCAAAACGAGAAATAGAATATATGTTACTAATACACCTGGAGAGAGAGAAAAAACATGAACAACACCTGCACAGAGAATAATAGAATTATTAACTAGCGATACCGTGCACAATGCACAGGATAGAGTCAACCATAAGGGGTAGGCAGAACGACAGACCACACGGGGAATGACAAAAATACGCATTGTGCAAAATGCAAGTGGTACTATGGAACGCCAAAGACCTTCCCAACATTGTCGCATGTCCCGCTAAGTGCCACAGCTATTCAAGGGATCGTGTGACGGCGAGCCCAGTTTTTTAAGTGTGCAACTTAGTATTATAAATAGAGATGTAACAATACACCTGCAGAGAAGAGAGAAAAAAACATGAATACAACCTGCAGAGAGAGAGAAAAAAATCTTATACTAATAAATGTCAATTGTGGTGTGTGTCCTTCTCCATAATCCAAAACCAATGAACCTATCCTCCTGAAACTTTTCATGCATACCAACAGAAACTCCAAGAAAGCGCAAAGAGTGAAAATTCGGTGTTTGGGTTATTTTAACACCCCTTTTGAAAGATAATTAACGGCCTTATTTATTATATCCTTTACCAGTGCATACTCGGTCATCCCTTCTAAAATGGGGTCTAGGCGTATCCTTGATACCTCGCTTGGGTCTGAAGCCGCCATGTTTTTTGCCCTGCTCAAACCATGCCTTGACTTGGAACAGGCCGCAAACAATTTCTTAATGATACAAGTTTTTGTTTTTTTTTTTTTTCACTTTCTCACCTCATATTATCAAAAATGCAGTTCATCACAGCCTACAATTGGCTGTATAACTATCGGCTTTTGTAATGCCATAGTTTTCAAAATTTGGAGCACGGAGCAAATTCATGCATTATATGATATGATTTTCCACGATCTACTCTTCTTCTTCTTCTTTCGGCTGTCCCGTTTAGGGGTTCGCCACAACGGATCTCCTATGATCCGCATAGTGATTTGGCACATGTTTTACGCCGGATGCCCTTCCTGACGCAACCCAGGTCGCCTCTTACGACACAAGGGATATGGTACACGCTATTTAACTGGGGTATCACCGGCCCAGTATACTGGTACACATTTCGCCGACCTCCGGAAGGATGACAGGCTGAGTCAAACCCCCTGTGTATTAATTCAGTGGCCGCAACGGGGGTTGAACTCAGGACCTTTTTGGATCCCAAAGCCGCTGCCCCTATACCACTTGCCGCCAAACCAGGCTCATTTTTTCCAACGATCTACTTCACGGACTAATTGAGCAGTGTGACCACCCCTTGCTTTTTTTCAAAACAAGATCTTGCTATTCGTTGTTCACCTTAGCGTCTTGGTTCTTCTATAGGTTTTCTTGGCGTATAGGTTTTCTAATATCATCGCCTTTTGTTTCCGAAACCTTGTGAATTCTTGCTTTTTTCAATTGGCTCACCTTGGCATTTATGAAAATGAAGGAGTGGTTCACACGAATTGAAGTACATTATTGAATATCATTTTGGTTTTGAGGATCGGATATCATCCCGACTAAATAAGTGTCGAAATCTGAGTGAATCTGATTTTTAAAGAATAAACCAAGTCTTATATTGAAGCCGATATTATTTATTTAATTTAAAGCTTATTAAGGAAATGTGAAATTTCCGCAGCACTCATACGAATGACGAATATAATGGTGGTGGATGAGGTTTCAATGATGGATCGTCGCGCATTGGTGGCAGCAGATCGAACATTCCAGTGGCTTCTGGGCTCAGAGGAACCATTTGGCAGCATCATAATGGTTTTCAGTGGTGACTGGAGGCAGATCCTTACCGTTGTGCCACACGGTAGCCGTATTGA
>CM068958.1:141095185-141116100 GCA_035128595.1 Eptatretus atami
CATAGTTGGAAGGTGTTTCAAGAGCTCATACCTGTGGGAAAAGTGGCAGATACTTTGTCTCACGTAAACATGAAGGAATCATGCAGGGTGCTGGAGAACAACAGGACGAAATCTGGATTTTTGCAAAATTCCTAGCTGGATTGGGCGAAGGGGAAGATTCCTGTTCAATCCAGAAGAGGGTGAATTTGCTATTGAGCTCAGGGAAAACGCTCATTCTTCCAGGTGAAAACTTTTAGGATATTGTCACTTGGTGTACGAGGACCTTGCACAACAACAATTACCAACCCCAAGTGGCTATGGAGCGTGTTATACTATGTCCGACAATTCCGAGTCGATCAGGGTAAATGACTACATGACAACCATATTTCCAGGGGAGGAACATGTTCCTGTAGCGTCATACAGCGGAATCTGAGGTGATCATTTGTATCCCACCTGAAGTTCCTTGACACCCTCGTCCATCTGTATGCCTCCACATCGGATACCCCAAGTGGGTATGGTGAATCATGCTGCTACGAAACTTCCGACCAGCAGCGGGCACTGCAATGGCTCGAGGTACGTCCATCCATCAGATCTTTCCAAATCTGGTTGGTTTGAAAAATCTGTGATGGGTGTCATTCTGACGCACATTGCTCATTCCACGCATACTGAGTCCCATCCGCCAACTATGTCAGTCAACTCTGCGGCGTCGCAGTTTTCCGGTACGACCAGGCTTTGCCATGACTGTGAATAAATCCCAAGGGCATTCCGCTACACCGTGTTGGGGTCTTCTGCACAAGAGACTTATTCAGGCATGCTCAGTTCTATGTGGCACGCCAGTAGGGTTGGCAAGATCCCAGCAGCCTCCAGCATTCTGCCCTGGACGAGGAAACGAAGAAGAAGCGGGGCCGTTTTCCTCAGCAATGTTTTATGAAGAGGTGCCCAACGAAGATAAAGGTGTGTACATGGAGAAATTTTTATTATTATTTATTTATTGAAGAAAAAATTGTTCCGAAATAATTTTCTCACATGACAACCATATTTCCAGGGAGGAACATGTTTGCTGTAGCGTCGATACAGCGGAATGTGAGGGTATCATTTGTAATCCGCCTGAGTTCCTGAAACACCCTCTGTCAACTGGTATGCTTCCACATCGGATCACTCTCAAGGTGGGTATTGGAAACGGCCTGTGTGGTTGTTGTTTCTGGCAACGCGTTTTGAAAAGTTTTTTTTTTTTTTTGCACCTACGGGCACGCACCTAAGTATATAAATGCTGTTTGGGTGTGTCCCATCCGAAACATGGAAACACTGCGTGAAAAAAAAAAATTGAGGTTAAAGTTGCTTCCATTAATTGAAACCGACGGGAACATTATTATTTTTTCAATCAAAACAACTGCTGCTTTAATCGCTCCTGAATTGTTTATATTGTTCTTGTTATTGTTCTTATTATTGTTCTTCTTCTTCTCTTATCTCTTACAAAACGCTTTAGGACTCGCTCTTTTATATACAGGATCCGGAATCTCCTTAATACTAACACGCCGTACACACCCTCGCATTGAGGGTGCCTTTTGAGAGCGTCTATCATGAAACTTTTAAATATATTCGGACATTTGCTTTCAAAGTTTTTCGAAAAGTTCAACGTTCTATTTAAAGATTATTCCATTAACCATTTAATGTATTGTAATTTCGTATACACTATTTTCTTCGTCATGAACGAGATCGTCATACGGGTGCTCGCTATTGGCTTCAACAAGGCACGTGACGAAATATCGGAAGTTTGTTTGTTGGTTTTTTTCTTCTTCTTCTTCTTCCCTCTTCTTGTTCTTTTCTGTACTTCCTCTTCTTCTTTCTGGTGAAGACAAAACCTTCGGACGCGCTCTGGACAATTTGTCCTTGTTTTCTTTCTATTATGAATATATAAACTCCCAATTTTTGAATCTCTTCCACGAGCACAAAATAAAAGGGTTTCGTTTTTTCTTCTTTTTTTTTTATATCGTGGGTAATTTTTACCAACAGACCTCGTTCGTTTACTTCAACAAAAGTTGTTTCACATCATTTCAAAAGCATTTTTAATGAAAACGAATTTTTGCGCCGCATAAAACGTGGAGAAATTATTGATAATAATGGACAGTGGTGGTTTTGTTTCTGTACATTGTGATTATGTTCCGTGAAATTCCACCAGCGGTATTCGTGGACGAGGTGTGAGGGTTTCAATCGTTTTTACATTGTGTGGTACTTAACTTGTCCCTGTATGATTTCTCGTCTCTGTTGGGGAGTTGAAGCGTTTCAATGTTTCACGACATATTGACGATGTTGATTTATCGAATCAGGGTCGTAATTGCAACAGAGTCGAAAACGTTTCCAGAGACATATCTGAGAGAAGGTTATTGCAGTTTTGAAGGTGAAAAAGTATTCTTTGTTGAATGTAAGAACAATGGTTTTTGACATAGACGGACGGGGCTCGCCTTCATCGAAAAAACTGGAGGATTACCACTGAAACCCATCCTTTTCTTTTCTGCTTTGGCAGCTCCTCATGATTACCCCACAACCACGAAGGAAACGTTGAAGTTTTAGTAATTGGTTTTATGTTTGTCCGTCTCGGCAGTATATGGTTGTCAGTTTGTGATCGAGGACCAACTTATTTAAATTGAATGTTATATTTTGAAAACAACGAATTGGAAAACAAATCTACTGTTGAAGAGTAACTTGGCTCTGAGTTTGTACAATTGTGAATTTGTACCTCCCCCCCCGGTCCCTCTCTCTCTCCTTCCCCCCCCCACCGCCCCTCTCCATCTCTCTTCCCCCCCCCCCCGCCCTCTCTCTCCTCCCCCCCGCTCCTCTCTTCTCTCCTTCGCCCCGCCCCTCTCTCTCTCCTCCCCCCCCCTCCTCTCCTCCCCCCCGCCCCTCCTCTCCTCCCCCCCCCGCCCCTCTCTCTCTCCTCCCCCCGCCCCTCTCTCTCCTCCCCCCGCCCTCTCTCTCTCCTCCCCCCCCGCTCCTCTCTCTCTCCTCCCCCCCCCCTCTCTCTCCTTCTCTCTCTTCCCCTCATATAGCTGCCTACCCTCCCCTTCCTCCCCTCCTCTCCTCCTCCCCTTCCCCCTCCCCTCCCCCTCCCTCTCTCTCACCCCTCCCTCTTCTCCCACCCCTCCCTCTCTCTCCACCCCCTCCTCTCTTCTCCCACCCCCTCACTCTCTCTCCTCTCCCACCTCCTCCTCTCGTCTCCCACCCCTCCCTCTCTCTCCACCCCCCTCTCTCTCCCACCCCTCCCTCTCTCTCCACCCCTCTCTCTCTCTCTCCCCCTCCTCTCTCTCCCTCCCCTCTCCTCTCATCCCCCTCTCCTCTCAATTAGCTGCTACCTCCCTCCCCTCTCCTTCCCCCTCTCCTCCCCTCTCTCTCCCAACCCTTCTCTCTCCCTCCAAAATGCTACCTCCCTCCTCCTCTCTCTCCTCCCTTCTCCCCCTCTCTCCCTCAATATAGCTGCTACCTCCCTCCCCCTCTCCCTCTCTCACCTCCGCCCTCTCTCCTCCTCCCCTCCTCCTCGCTCCTTCCCCGCCCCCTCTCTCCTCCCCCGCCCTCTCTCTCCTCCTCTCTTCACTCCATATAGCTGCTACCCTCCTCCTCTCTCCCCTCCCCCCCTCTCTCCCCTCCCCCTCCCTCTCTCTCCCTCCTCCTCTCATCTCCCCCCTCCTCTCTCTCACCCCCTCCTCTCTCTCCCCTCCTCTTCTCCTCCCCCTCTCTCTTCCCTCCCCTCTCTCTCTCCCTTCAAATATAGCTGCTACCTCCCTCCCCTCTCCTCCCCTCTCTCTCTGCCCCCTCCTCTCTCCCCCCTCCTCATCTCTCCCCCTCCTCTTCTCTCCCTCAATTATAGCTGCTACCACTCCCCCCCTCTCCCCTCTCTCCCTCCCCCCTCTTCTCCCTCCCTACTCTCTCTCCCTCCTCCTCTCTCTCCCTCCATATAGCTGCTACTCCCCCCTCTCCTCCTCCTCCTCTCTCTCCCCCTCCTTCTCTCTCTCCTGCCTCTCTCCCTCCTCTCTCTCATCCTCAATATAGCTGCTACCCTCCTCCCCTCCTCCCCCTCTCTCCCTCCCTCCTCTCTCTACCTCCTCCTCTCTCTCTTCCTCCTCTCTCTTCCCTCCATATAGCTGCTACCCTGCCTCCCTCCCCCCCCCCCTCTCCTCTCTCATCTCTCTCTCCCTCCCCCTCCTCTCTCTCCCTCCTCCTCTCTCTCTCTCTTCCCTCACCCTCTCCTCTCCCTCCCCTCTCTCTTTCTGCAACCTCCCTCTCTCCCCTTTCCCCCCTCACGTATTCCCATCAGCGAAGTGGCGGGAGGAATTTGGCCTAGTATCAATAATAAACCGTACCTTGTGCGCGTGGGGATGATCAACTCGACCAGAGAAGGCTTCGACTTTGCAAAACCAATTCCCCTGATGGCCAAAAACGAAAGTATGACAGGAAAAGTTCGACTTCAACTTTGAAAAACTTGTAAATTAAATTTGTACATGAAGTGAGATTGATTGCATATCCTTTCATACCCTGTGTACTCATTATTTTGATGTAGAGTTGTGAATACAAGGAGGATAAACTTGCATTTTTTATTTTTCACTCTGGGCAAACTCATTTTGAAATGAGTCAGCATGAAAAGCATCTTGCTGATAGAACTAAAGGACATGAAACGTATAGTTTGTACCTTTGAAGTGGAAACAAAGCAGAGAGCTGTGATTGTTTTTTGTTTGTTTTTGTTTTTTATGGAGTGCAAGTACCACAAGTACATCAATCCCATAATCCATTGGACATCCCAGTATATCTGAAACGGTGCGTGGTCGCATTACATTGATGGTTGCGTGACAATGGACACAATGGGTTTACTCTTCCCGGACCAAACTGCGGGATTTATTGCGGCATGCGCACAACATTACAGGCAGATGATTACAACCAATCAGGCAAGCATATAAATTCAACAATATATTACATGTCCCCTTTCAGTATGAAGACAAAGGACTGAAAATAGCAAAAGCAGGTTTATGTTCGCTTGAAAATAACAAAAATAAACTCATAACTGGCTAACGAATACTCAAATGCCACGCTCTATGACGATGATAGAGACATATTCCTTCAGCCTTTGTGGCAAGGCCCTGGTTGCGTTGTGATCTGTGGCTCGGAGTTGAGGAAATGGGAGTTCTCAGCACTTGAAGGTCGTGTTGGTGCCATGTCCATGGTGCTCTGAAGCTTATCTCGAGGAATGTTCATTCTGCAATGTCCGGAAGTGGGGAGAATGTGGTCACTGGCCTCAGATGGAGAAATTCCGCAGGTGTTGCCTGTTGTGCGGTAGGATTTACCATTGTCCATGGCATTAAGTACAATCTTGGTGTGGAAAGTTTGATAGATAAATTGAGGTACCAGCCCTCTCTGTCTGAACGTGGGCAGCATCACATACTTGGAGCTCCGAAAGAGGGGTTTTTGCCCCTCATCATAAGAAATTAGGTGTACTGCCTCTGACAGTCCCGGAGCTGCTGACCAAGCATCTCATAAGACAAACACTGGCTGGAGGCCTTTTTACTGTAAACAGGTAAGTTTATCCTTAGCCTCCCTGTTGATCAAGAGTTGAAGCTGGAGAGAGCGTCATTCCACTAATAGAGAGTTGCGGTAAGGCAAGGATTGCTAGTTTAATGTCAGTACCGTCTTCATGTGCCTTTCGCAAAGCTGTTTTCACTGTCTGAATCAACACGCTCAGCTTGACCTTGAATTGCGGATATGTTGGGGACGAGGTTGTGAACATTATTCCGCGGCATTCGTGTCCAAAGTCCTTAATTTCTGCGCGACCAAAGGGAACAATTGTTCGGCAAATAACCGTCTTCCGGTGTGCCAAGGTGGGAAAAGTTGTTTTCATGCCTGAAATGAACCGAGGTAAGCCAGAGCCCATTTATCATGACAACCTCAGGAAATTTGAGAAGTAAGTCCACCAGAATGAGATAGTCTTTCCCCAAAATGAAATATATTGGCCCTCAGCCTTCTGCAATGGGCGGTCAGGGAACGCTGTGCGGATGAGTGGCCTCTTTTCTGAATGGCAGCCAAATTGTGGCAGCACAACAGACTCCACACTTAGCAAAATGTGATTCTTTGTCTCTTGGCATGCCTGGCCAGTACAAGATTTGTCTTGCACTCACCTTGCACTTACTCATCTCCTCGATGCTCTTTGTGAATTAGAGCAAGCTGTCCTGTTGCATTGCGGCTGGAACGATGATCTGCTCGCCCACAGAACAACAGCCCTCAGATGATGGATGTTCTCCCCGAACAGGCCAGAATGTCATCAAAATGAGAGACACTGGCTGGATGCCACAGGCCAGCCTTGTGTGATGGTAAGTTGTGACCTGTTGAAGCGCTGGATCAGGTGATGTCTCACTTGCAGTACCTTCATTCTGCAGTCTTGACTGGAAGGCTCAGTGACCAATTGATGTATGTGAAGGTGTATGTCGCTTCCCCAGCAATCTGATCGTTTAGTGGCAGCTAATATGGTGGGCTTTGGAGAGTGTGTCTGAGATGTTATATATACTTTCCTGGGAATGTACTGCACTGACACAGTGTGTCGGAGAAGGCAAAGCATCATGAGCTGAAGTCTGGGTAAGAGGCAGGTGCAGTGGCTTTCTTGACGAAAGCCACCAGCGGTTTTTGTGGTTGTGTGTAACGGTTTGTGGTCAAACCCCGTAGATGTAACGATGAAAAATGCTCTGCTCTAAATATGATCCAAGAAGCTTCCTTCTTATCTGGGCATAATTCTGTTTCAGCAGGGTTGAGATCGAGAGCATACGGCTACAGTAATGCCCCTCTTGCAAGCAAGGCACATGCCCTCACCCAGCGAAAGATGCATCAGTTTGAAGGACTGCCAAGCTTTGAGAGTCAAAGAACTTCAGCACTGGGTGCTTGGCAATTGATGATTTTACAAGGCTCTGGTATGTGCATCATGCTCTCCATGCCATTCCCAGGCTGCAACTTTCTTTAGCAAGCTGACGCTGGTGTTGTGATGGTCGAACATGTTGATTATGAACCGACCGAGGTAATTAAAACCACACCGCAGAACTCGCTGCAGCTCCAGACGTGACTGAGGAATTGGCAGTTTAACACGGCTTGCACCTGTTTCATCTGGGAAACCCCAGCAGAGGTGAGGACATGACCCATGTATTTTACCTCTGCAACCTTCCATTGGATCTTGTTTGGATTGAATTTGACGTTCTCTCTGTGCACGGTCGGAACTTGCATGTGATGGTGTGTTTTCAGTCGGGGATGGTTGCAGGCAAGAAATCAATGTCATCAGCGATGTAGAAGACCTATCAATGTCCCTCCAGTGTGCTCTCATTCCTCCTTGGATGAACTTCACTGGCTGACGTCACACACGGCAAACCGGTAGATGGTTAAAAACGCCGCGCCAGAAAGAGAATTAAAGTGCACTTGAAGGGCATCTCAATTGTATTAATTGAACCTGCAGAAAAGAGTCCTTTTGGTCAATATACTGAAGACGTTCTTCCGGCGAGCTGACCCATGACTTCCATCTGGAGTAGGGGGAATGAAGGTGGTGCTCACGGCTATCATCACCTTGTTGAAATTTCCTGGGGTCGAGACACAAATGCAACGATTTATCTTCGTTATCGACAAAATGACAAGATTATGCCACGCAGTCTGTTGGTTCGCATCTACCTTGGAAATTATACCCTGTGCCTCCATTGTCAAGCAATTTTGGCCTTCAAGCACTCGTGTAGGCTGAGAGACACGCAGCAAGGTGGCTCTTAATGACTGCTGAATGGACAGATTCCAGCTCATATGTGTGTGGTTGTTGGTGTGGCGAACTTCCCGCAAGGCCAGTGAACAAATCTGCATAATCAGCCTGGACTTTTGTCAGTGTAAGGTCAGGCTTAAATCGGTGAAGCCACTGACATCAGAAGCCTCGACGGATGGCAAGCAACTGTTGGGGCCCTTCTGGAATAAGACCCCAGGCAATGTCGATGCGTAACGACTGGATAATAGGAGAGCCTTTGGTGTTAACCATAATGAAGTCGGAGCCCCCTTGCCCGCGGTGCATTGTTAGCTTGGCCACTCCTTGATGAGGGCTGGTGCCCCCCAATGTAGCTTTTTTCAATAGGAATGTCGGTTCTAGTCTTGATTGGCTTTCCATTGGAACAATATTCTGTTAGGGAGTATCGTACCTGTTGTTCCAGAGTCAATCCTTCACCTTAAACCTTTGGCCATTGTGTTGATGTTTGCAACCAAGAGACATCTGGCTTCAATGACTTGCATGTCTCCCTACCAGCAGTGTAGACACGCCAATGCAATGTACAAGTCTCTAAAGAAATGGTTCGCTTATTACAGTTCCTCTGCAGCAATTTCCCCAAAGGCAGGCAATTGGCGAGGTTGATGAATACGCCCCACAGTTCCGACAATTTCGGGTGTCCCTTATTGTCTTGTCACCCATGGCTTGGGTTGCAAGGGACCCTTGCCCCAAGCAGACTTGAGACTGCGGTGCCCTTGGCGATCGGAGTCGATGAGTTTGGGAGAGCCGGTGGAAGCGGCTGAATGTGGGAGTCAACATCAACGGCCCTATGCAATGTGACCTAGCTCGCTCAGCAGTCCAAACAAGAGAGTTATCGTTTTTTCTAAGGTCAGTCTCGCTCACTGTAAAAAGACGCTCTTTTTAAGGCGAGGTTGCGAATTTTGTTTTTTTTCATGATTTATCACTGATCATGTTATCAGCCTCGTGTTAATTTGATGCCTTCGCACCCGGCAAAGCTCGCGAATCCCAGAACTTGAATCGCTCATGGAGCAAAGTTCTTTCCGCTGGTTGCAGTATGTGTGTTGAATGCTTCTTAACGGTTTTGAATATCTTCCAGCAACCTGCTGACTCAAACGGGATGTTCTTCGTAACATCCACAGCAATCGGGCCCAGGCACAAGTTAAACAAGATGGCGACTTTCGACTGTTGCTCATCAACTCGAGGCTGGCAGCTCAAGATACCATCAAGGGTCTTACTCCAGTGTCGGCCAGTTCTCAGCTAAACATTCCCATCTTGGCAGAGATAACCGGGCAGTTTAAATTCCATCAACCGTTGATGAGAAAATCCCGGATCTGTGACACGCATGTCGTGAACAATGGACACGATTGGTTCACCCTTGCCTGGACGCAACTACCGGAATTTATTGGCGCATCCGCATAACAACGTACAAGACCAAGATGAATACAACCATATTCAGGCAAGCATATAATTAAACAATGTCCATTACCATGGGACAGGTTTGCTGGCTGTATTTTGGTGGGCCTCGTCTCGCCGTCGTGTTGCTGCCAGCGTGGCCACGAATTATCGAGTGAATGAGCTCATTTGAAACGATCAAAACATATCACCTAAACCACATAAGATCTGGCTTAAGAAAGCCCAGCAGTCATAAGTAAGAAATGGAAAAGGTAGCTCGTTGGGTCCTATCATGGTCGGTAGGTGCCTCGAAGATGAATCTGCACTGAACTGCTGATATTTGAAGCTATAAGATGATCAAGTCGTTTCTCTCTCGTGCGTAAATCAGAAATGAGGGATTGTGTGGCAACATTTCCAACTTGAAACAAAACGACAAATCAAAAGGAGTGGCACCACAAGGATCATTGTGAAGAAGAAAGTTCATTACTCAAATCCAACAGCCTGAAAAAGGTGATGGCCACTCTTGTTCTGGAACAAAACAAGTGTTTTTACTGCCGATTTTTTTTTTTTTTGCCAGGGGTGTCATGATATAACTGAGCTGAAACAGCGAGACATTGAAGAAACTGTAAAAATATGTACAGAGATCCTGCCCTCCTCTGAGAATGTTCTGAAGTGCTGATTCCCCCGTGCCTGGCAATGCAACAATTGCACCCACCTGCACACCGCTGTGGTAATCGCATCAGTCATTTTGGAAACTGTTGCTGCATCCCCATACACCCGGATATTAGAGCCTTCAGATTACTATCCTCTCTAACAGACTTGGGGATGCAGTGTGGATCCGCACTTGGAAGGTGTGTATCTCCACCCACACTACCAACAAGCAATGCTCTGTTGAACTTTGTTTCCTGTCCCTCCTCCTCTTCACCTTGTTCGAAACTCCAATCAAGCTATCTTCTACACATCATTCTTTCTGCGTTACCCTCCTTTCCCTCTGTACCAAATCGCCAATGCTCCTCCTCCCCCCCTCCCTGCATCTCTTCGGAAACAGTCACTCCCCAACAGTTGTGTCCCGACTTTGTATCAAACTTGCAACAATTTCAAGTTATGAATCAAGTTCATTTCGATGCTCAATGAATTATCCCATTTTCCCACTTCTTGCTTTGGCCTTTCACCGCAGGGAAACTTTCCCTCACTTGATTTTGGGCTGACCCTCTCAATGTGTCAATTCAAAATAAAACTTATTTTAGCCAAAAAATAAAAATTTCCTTGAGATCTCCACCGTAGAAGGAAGGCAGCCAGAACAAGCAGCAGTACGCAAAAGGTGCTTTCTTTAATCTGGTGCAATGAATTAAGAAACATATCAACTCTCACCTTTCATTTCTTCCGCTCTCTGAACCGCTGAACTTGCACACGCAGCTCGGCCCAATAGGTCCCACCATGGTGATAAAAATACACTTTTAGGTTTTTACGAGCAATCATTGTAACAAGGCTTATATTGTAGTTTTCAACTGATTGGTCGATTCATTGAAACTTCCAGCGTTTAAAATTGTGAACAAGTCACATGATAATGGAGTTTTGAAAAACGGGTTAGGTATTGAAGCACCGGCCAGGATTGACAAGTTTGACATCTGTCTTGGGGATGGCATCGATGGCAGACTAGTCATTTCTGTTTCCACCCACGAGATTTTAACTTGCACAGTCCTTTTTTTAAAGAAAGTATTCTTAAAATTTGTGAGATTTTTGTAATCGGTGAGCAACTAAGCATATAATATTGTATTCCTTCAAAACAGTCAATATGGGATTTTTGGGAAATTTTTTTCTCTTTCCAGTTGGCTGGTGCACCGGCTGTTCTGTCGCGTAGACTCGCACATTCAACATACTCAGGTGAAATCAGGCGAGTTTATTCAACAGCACGCCCCACCCCCCCCCCCCAACCTCCTCAATGGGAATTGTGAGAGGCCCTCTAAACCCCCAACATCAGTCATCAAGTTGGGTCAAAACAGAATGGAGCTAAATGCTAAAAGCTTGCAAATCCTTTAAAAAACAAAACTTAAACCCAAACACATAGTTTAATAATATAGGGCCTCAGTAGCCTACGACTTATCTAATCAAGAAAATCAATAGTGAAAACCCCAAATAACTAAATTTTTTTTCTTCTATCTCATCGATAAAGTAGTCTTAAAAGACTTTCCTGGTAATATATCACAATTCAATGCATTCCAGAGTTCATGACTGGGAAGTTTATCAATTTATTGCGGTATAAAAGTCACAAACTTGTATTTGATGTTATATCATTATCGGAGTCCAGAGAAATAATTTGTCATTTAATGGTTTGCTGCCTCATACACAGATTCAATACTGTTCAATTAGTCTTTAAATTTTCTTTCTTTCTCGCACTGGAAATCTCTTGGCTCTTCAAACGCGAATGAGGTAATATTGTTTGGATGATGGAGAGGCATCTATTCATCAAACTAAGTAAGGCCGAGGAAAAACAATGTTGTTCAATTAGTGGAGAAGGCATCCTGTTCATCAACAAACAGGCCGAGGAAAAAAAAATAAAAAAATAAAAAAAGAAAAAAAAAAAAAAAAAAAAAAAAAAAAAAAAAAAAAAAAAAAAAACAAAAAAAAAAAAAAAAAAAAAAAGAAAAAAAAAAAAAAAAAAAAAAAAAAAAAAAAAAAAAAAAAAAAAAAAAAAAAAAAAAAAAAAAAAAAAAAAAAACAAAAAAAAAAAAAAAAAAAAAAAAAAAAAAAAAAAAAAAGAAAAAAAAAAAAAAAATAAAAAAAAAAGAAAAAAAAAAAAAAAAAAAAAACAGTTTGTTCAACTCGTGGAGAAGCATCCTGTTCATCAAACAAAGGCCGAGGAAAAACAGTTTTTGTTCAACTCGTGGAGAAGGCATCCTGTTTCATCAACAAAGCAAGGACAAGGGGAACAGTTTTGTTCAACTGGTGGAGAAGGTATCCCTGTTTCATACAACAACAGGCGAGGGGAATATTTGTTTCAACTGGTGGAGAAGCATCTATTCATCAACAAGCAGGACGAGGGGAACAGTTTGTTCAATCTGGTGGAGAAGGTATCTGGTTCATCAACAACATGAGAGGGGAATAATTTGTTCACTGGTGGAAAAGATATTATTCATTAACAAGCAGGTTTGAGGGGGATAGTTTGTTCAGCCTATCATTCAGGTGTAATCTGAATAGGTATTGCCTGTCCCCACACTTCCAGCATAAACATATTTGGGAGGACAGGGATCCAGAAAGCGATGGTGCAACTTGTTCCGATGAGCCTTTGTTGCTAGCAGGTTGTGAATATGAAGGAGTAATCACAATCACATAATTGGGCTTTTCATGTCTCTTCCACATAAAACCCTCTCGCACATTCAATCCGTTCCAAGGACGATGCCGAAAAACAGTCCCAGAAACCCAGTGTGGATCTTTTCCAAAATTCCTGGTGAACATATTAACGAGTTTAACTTGAGGAAACTTTGGGGTATGTTGAAGGTTATCTTGGAACACTTTCATTTGCTGTTTGTTGTGGGTAGCTCTGACAGCACTGAATCTTTATTCAGGTTATCTGTTCATTAACATTCTGAAGGTGATTTCCCAAATTTAGTTAGATGTAGCTCACTAATGTCAATAAGAATCTGTCCGTCTTGGTTTGGTAAGGACTCCGGTATCCTTGATTTTGGGTTCATTTTTTTCTTAAAACAAGACACAGCATTCTGCCAAACCATTGGTAGCAGGGTAGCCTGGGGCAGTCATGGTATGTTTAATGTCATTTCGCCTTGAGACTCCTGGAACTCGGCTGCGGTTATCAATCACGAGGTCTCCAAGCAAAATCAAAAACACTAAAATTGGTGCCTCAAAAGCTTTGAATAATGTCTGTGGCAGTAATGGTGCCACATGAAGGATTTTCCAGGTACTTTGAATAAGCATGCCACAAGAACAATTTCTTTCCTTTTGAAAGGACCCGGCAAGAATCTAATGAAGCCGTTTTCAGGGAGCAACATGCCAAGCACCCACAATGCCTGGCTGGCTCCCCGGTGGGGTTACACATTGTCCTGAACCATAACGCATTGATTTCAGAGTTATTTTGACGTCTGTCGTATTTGGCCACCACAGGTATTTTCTCCTGGCCATTTGTTAAATTTTACCATTCCCAAATGTCAGCAATGTAAATCAGTGATTAAGAATTGCCATTTATAGAATGTGGGAATAACCACACAATTATCCCCATAGTATGATAGCCTTTTTCAAACAGAGACTTCAGTCTTTTGTTGTGAATAAGGACATTATTACAAGTCCTTCAGAAATATTCACATCCCTTTGGACTTTGTCACATTTTGTTGTGTTACACCCCGAATTTAAAATGCATTAATAATTTTTTTGTCACCAATCGACACAAAATACCCCATATGACAAAGTGAAACATGTTTTAGAAATTTTTAACAAATTCATTAATGATAGCTGAAAATGTCTTGCATCAACAAGTATCAACTGCTTCATGGTCGATGGTGTTGGATGGGTGGATGAGCTTGCTCAGTTTCTGCTCTGCCAGACGTTGTGCTTTGCATTCAGGCCAGAAGTTTCATTTTTGTCTCATCAGACCACAGAACATTTGCCTCGTGCTTCAGAGTCTTTTTCACGTGCCTCTGCAATCCAGGGCATACTGTTATGTGCCTTTTTTTCTCAGGAGTGGCTTCTGTCTGGCACTCTCCCATAAAAGGCCTAGATTTGTGAAGTACTGCAGAGATTGTTGTCCTTCTGATATGTTCCTCCCGTCTCAGCCAAAGAAAATTCTGTAGTTCATGTCAGAGTCCGTCATTCAGTTCTTCGGTCACCACTCCGTGAACCAAGGTTCTTTCTTGCCCCATTTGCTCCGTTTGGTCGACAGCCAGCTCTAGGAGGAGTCTGGGGTCGTTCCATATTCTTCCATTTCCTAATGTTGGAGGCTTACTGGTGACTCTTGGAAACTTTCACCACTCTATAAATTGTTTTATACCCTTACCACAATCTAATGTCTCCTCACAATTCTATCTAGGAGTTCTTCTACGGAACCAGTTCCTTGGACTTCATGATCGTGTTTCTACTCTTGAATGCACTGTCACAATGGACCTTTATATAGAAAGGTTGTTTTTTTTTTCTAAAATAATGTACAACAATTGCATTGGCCACAAAGGTGGACTCCCAATCAGTTGTGGAGAAATCTCTGCAAGGAATGAGCCAAAAGAAATTGGATGCACCTGAGCTCAATATGGAGTGTCATAGCAGAAGGTTGAATACCTTAATTTACACAAGACATTTCACTTTTCCTTTTCATAATTTGAAAAATTTTCCTAAAAAACATGTTTTCACTTTGTCATTATAGAGTATTTGTGGAGATCGGTGACAAAAAGTTTCACTATTTAATCCATTTAAATTCAGGCTGCAACACAACAAATGTGACAAAAGTCAAGGGGTGTGAATACTTTCTGAAGAGGAAAATGTGCGGTGCTTTGCGAAATTAAGTACTTTGCTGAGAACTGTAATCATCCTTTGTCTCGCACGAGACAGCGAGCGTTTTTCAACATCATTTTTTCATCGAGAGTAAACTTCAACAGTCCACTTGTTTTTTGGGGTGTGTGATGATCCTGTGTGATTTTTGTGAAAGGGAATTCACAAAAACATTTTTTCCTTGCCCCATGGATTAATTGTATGGGTAGTTGTTATAGCTGTCAACAGTAAGGACCACTCTTAATCTATGCTGACGCGAACTGTGACTGTTTTTGTTCGTTAAACGGGCCGACCACTGGTTTATGATACATCATTAGTGTGAAGTGTCTCTCCAAGAAGGTATTGTCGAAATGTCCACCAACCCCAATGAACTCCCTCTCAATTCTGGGAATAATATTTCTCTGTGTCGTTCAGAGTTCACCAATGAGTAGGCCACCAGCCTCTCACTCAACCATCTTGAGTGGGTTGATGTGGGAGCTGCCACACCGAAGGAGGACTCATCCACTAAAGAATCAAGTCAGCATTAGGGTTATATGATGTAGCACACAACTTGAACACAAGCCCCTTTTGTTTTTTGAATGGAATCACCTTCAGGCTTTCTCTATTTCCATTCAAGTTATTTTTTTGGAAGCTTTGTCCAATGGTACAAGATTTTGGCAAAATCGGAACAAAACAGCGAAGGAAATTTGCGAGGCCAATGAATGATTGTAATTCTCCACATTTTCTGGAAGCCGTCTGCCAGTCTGGATGCTTCAAATGCTTCTTTCATTCATTCCATATCATCACACACTTCTGCACATTGGTGAAACACACACCAATGCTACATATTAGCCCTGCCAGATTCGTCTTTGGCATACATGTCCGCATGCAGCGTACCACAGCCAAAAGAATGTTCCATGGTCTTGGGGCCAAGGCTGCATTTGCAGTCTCTGCATCCTTCAAGTGTATCACCATCTCGACAGTTTTGATTTGCATCTCCCGCAATGCCCAGCTGTAGTCTGTTTCAAGGCTACGCCAGGGTTATCCATGGCATCTCGGCACCTGATGGAGGCATCTCTGATGGCTCGAAGGTCATGTTGTTATCTTGCCGAAGATAGTTTCCAGTTCTCTCTATCCCACAGTGGTCAGTCTTCTCAATGACGAGTTACCATCCTGTGGGTTGGACAGAAGAGAGGAAGCTTCCTGCATGATTTGAGATGTGAAGGGAGCAACGGGTGACCATGGAGTGTGCATCTTTCATACTCTTATTTGTCTTGAGTGGTTCTCTCTGGCTAGATACAGCCCTTCCTAATGTCGGGTGGTGCTATAATACCAGAGAACAAGATAGAGGTTGCTGTCTTGGTGGTTCAAACATCAGCTGATACAGCAAACCAAAAGCTTTGTATTTAGCACCGAGTTTGATCTTCTTGCATGGGTTGACCGTTCCCAAACTGCACAGGCATCTTCAGCCATGGAGAAAACAGAGGGCTGATGCAGCGCTCAACCTCTGTTTTCGTCGGGAAAATTCCGTAAGCCAAAATAACAAACCCACATGATTCAATCTCATCCAGCATGAGGTGAACTTGCCATGTTTTAAAAGGTAATTCCACTTCTCCTCCAAGCCTTTTCAAAAACCCCGTGATGTTTTTCAAGATGGTTTTTCATCACTATTCCGGTGACCAAGATATCATCATATAAATGCAGCAACCTCAGGGAGATAATTTTAGCAATTCTCCATGGTGTGTTGAAAATACTGGTGCAGTGCTATTCCACCAAATGAGAGCCGTTGGTAACTGGTAACAGTCCCGGTGTGCATTTCCGTAGTATACTTCCTCCTCCGCAGGAGCCAACTCTTAACTGGTGGTAAAGCTTAGATAAATCAAACTTTTGTATATTTCTTTCCACCTGATATTTGTTCAAACGTTCATTTCCAGGGTAGGTATTGGATATTGCTCAACTCAGAAATGTTTGTTGTAGTGCGCAGAATAGTCACTACAAAAATCCAAAATGGACATCAAGGTCTGATGAGCGGTACCACCAGTTAGTATCATGTATCAGCCAGAATGTTCTGTAAGACGCCACACCTGCAGCAATGTTTTCCTTTTGGAATGGCAGTGTCACTTTATCTGCTATTCCTTGCAACTGGGAAAAATGGTGCATTCTGTTTATCAATGTGTTTCGCAGTAAAAATCTACAGAACTCGATGCTCCTGGTTCTGCACAGTTGATTGTTTTTGTTTCGTTTTTCAGCTGTTTTCATCACCACAGAACAAGCCCAAAGCTGTTCGAATGTTCTGTCTAGAAAAGCAAACTTTTTTCTTAGTGGACTGACTGTATACTCCCCCAACAAAATGTTCTGAACTTGACACAAAAAGCAAGTCGTAGGAAGTTCCTGACATTTGCAGCTGACTACTAATCGTTGAGTTATTTGCATAGTCCGTTGACATTTTGGTCTTCATTCTGGTAGTTCGGTGAAACGATAGGTTTCTGCAACTTCTAGCACTCGTGGTTGAAATGATTTCGTAGATTTCACATGACTGCTCGTAGGTTTCAGCAGAAGTCCACAATCACAAGTCTTTCAAGTAAGGTAAGTACTCTAGAAATCACCAAATAAGCCACTTTATTCTATAGCTGTTTGTAGAAACAGCAGCAATGGCGCCAACCTCAGCATTGTTTTGCGAGAATAAAAAGCCTCCAAACATTCTTGGGATATTTAAAAATTGCTACCTCGAAAGCTCAAATGAATCATGTCAATGTTGCAGAAGGGTTTGCTTCATCGCCAGTCAGTTATGCCGAAAACTTGTGATCACAACAAGTTCCGTGAACCAGGACGGTTTTATTCTCATAAACCCAAACTCCTAACGCACATGTGTTGAAGCCCTCCAAAACCCCCAATCCCATCACACCACATCATCAAATTTGGGTACAAAATGACAAAGGCTATGCTAAAGCCATACTGTACATAAGACACAGCAACCACCGTCTCGTGTTGTCTTCCCATTCTCTCTTCTATAAGCCCCGTTGATGCCCCCACACTGATTTGTTCTATGTCAGCACGTGACCTGCTTGTTTGCATTATTGCTGGAATGAGGTTGTGCTAACTAATGTAGTGCCGCCTATAGATTAGAGAGGAATTTTGGAATTTGTTTCAAGGGTGGCCGGTGATAACTCACCTCCTCTTTACGGGATTTAAACGCCACCCGACGACCAAATGCATGCAGTGGATCCTCAGCTTAACATCCACCCAAGGGATGGGCATACACATTGATTTCCTCCTCCCTTCTTCTTCCTTCCCTTCTTATTTTGTATGCAGCACAAGGGCTGTGGGTAGCTTATTGGCTCTGTAGGTAGAGCAGGAATTTGAATTTGTTAATGGTGAGGCGATAGCTGCTAACTCTTCCCGAAAAGGCCTTGGATGTTATAACATCCACCAAGTACTGACGACAGATGGGACACCCAGTTAACGTTCCATCAAGGGGTGGCGCACACATTGATGAATCGCCCTGTCTGTGAAAGACCCAGGACGGAAAGTTTACAGCTGGTCGGATCAAACCCAGGCGACAGTACAGACAAATGTGCGTACCTCTAAGGTCTCGGCTTCTAGAGCCATCCTGAACACCATAACTTTTCTGATAACAGTCCTCGGAAACCTTCAGGCCTCCTCTTGTTGGCCACATTCGTCACGATCGATTGCTTTACATTTTAGTCATTTCGCCTGAGACTGGGGACTATCTTTTGATTACAACGCACATTGGAAGGAAGGGAACGAAAATAATAGAAATAGTGAAAAGGAAAATAAGAAAAGATTATTGCAGAAATGAGGGGAAAAGGTTTTGGAAGGATGTTACAGATTTGTTATAAAAATTTAATTGATAAATGGATATAACGCCACAAGAAATGTGCTGATGTCGTCACAGTTCATACATAGATTAATATTGGGCAGTGCTACTGTGGTGCAAAATGACTTTCAACATTTGTGTAAACTTGTTGATAGAAAATTATGTGACCTGTAACTAGCTGTGTCAACGCTTTTGCCATACCCTTATAGGAAGGAGGCGACTACCCGCAGGCTCCGAAGGTATTCGACAAATAATTTCAGACGTTTGATCAATATCCCGGGAAACAGAACCGCGATGTTGTTACCCATGAAGGTGTACCTTTGCAGCGTGTCAATTTGCATATGAACACATCACAACCCACCGCACATCATGGTGAGGTTACCCTAGCAATAAACAACCTGTAGAGAGGAATTAAAAAACACAAAACTGGCGAAACCTTACAGCACAGAGAAATATATACTAAAACACCTGGAGAAAGAAAAAACATGAACTCAACCTGCACAGAGAAATAGAAATAATGTACTAATACACCTGGAGAGAGAGAGAAAAACATGAATACACCTGCCACAGAGAAATAGAAATATATTACTAATACACCTGGAGAGAGAGAGAAAAACATGAATACACTTGCAAAACGAGAAATAGAATATATGTTACTAATACACCTGGAGAGAGAGAAAAAACATGAACAACACCTGCACAGAGAATAATAGAATTATTAACTAGCGATACCGTGCACAATGCACAGGATAGAGTCAACCATAAGGGGTAGGCAGAACGACAGACCACACGGGGAATGACAAAAATACGCATTGTGCAAAATGCAAGTGGTACTATGGAACGCCAAAGACCTTCCCAACATTGTCGCATGTCCCGCTAAGTGCCACAGCTATTCAAGGGATCGTGTGACGGCGAGCCCAGTTTTTTAAGTGTGCAACTTAGTATTATAAATAGAGATGTAACAATACACCTGCAGAGAAGAGAGAAAAAAACATGAATACAACCTGCAGAGAGAGAGAAAAAAATCTTATACTAATAAATGTCAATTGTGGTGTGTGTCCTTCTCCATAATCCAAAACCAATGAACCTATCCTCCTGAAACTTTTCATGCATACCAACAGAAACTCCAAGAAAGCGCAAAGAGTGAAAATTCGGTGTTTGGGTTATTTTAACACCCCTTTTGAAAGATAATTAACGGCCTTATTTATTATATCCTTTACCAGTGCATACTCGGTCATCCCTTCTAAAATGGGGTCTAGGCGTATCCTTGATACCTCGCTTGGGTCTGAAGCCGCCATGTTTTTTGCCCTGCTCAAACCATGCCTTGACTTGGAACAGGCCGCAAACAATTTCTTAATGATACAAGTTTTTGTTTTTTTTTTTTTTCACTTTCTCACCTCATATTATCAAAAATGCAGTTCATCACAGCCTACAATTGGCTGTATAACTATCGGCTTTTGTAATGCCATAGTTTTCAAAATTTGGAGCACGGAGCAAATTCATGCATTATATGATATGATTTTCCACGATCTACTCTTCTTCTTCTTCTTTCGGCTGTCCCGTTTAGGGGTTCGCCACAACGGATCTCCTATGATCCGCATAGTGATTTGGCACATGTTTTACGCCGGATGCCCTTCCTGACGCAACCCAGGTCGCCTCTTACGACACAAGGGATATGGTACACGCTATTTAACTGGGGTATCACCGGCCCAGTATACTGGTACACATTTCGCCGACCTCCGGAAGGATGACAGGCTGAGTCAAACCCCCTGTGTATTAATTCAGTGGCCGCAACGGGGGTTGAACTCAGGACCTTTTTGGATCCCAAAGCCGCTGCCCCTATACCACTTGCCGCCAAACCAGGCTCATTTTTTCCAACGATCTACTTCACGGACTAATTGAGCAGTGTGACCACCCCTTGCTTTTTTTCAAAACAAGATCTTGCTATTCGTTGTTCACCTTAGCGTCTTGGTTCTTCTATAGGTTTTCTTGGCGTATAGGTTTTCTAATATCATCGCCTTTTGTTTCCGAAACCTTGTGAATTCTTGCTTTTTTCAATTGGCTCACCTTGGCATTTATGAAAATGAAGGAGTGGTTCACACGAATTGAAGTACATTATTGAATATCATTTTGGTTTTGAGGATCGGATATCATCCCGACTAAATAAGTGTCGAAATCTGAGTGAATCTGATTTTTAAAGAATAAACCAAGTCTTATATTGAAGCCGATATTATTTATTTAATTTAAAGCTTATTAAGGAAATGTGAAATTTCCGTGATCATTTGTATCCACCTGAGTTCCTGAACACCCTCTGTCCATCTGGTATGCCTCCACATCGGATCACCCTCAAGGTGGGTATGGTGATCATGCTGCTACGAAACTTCGACCAGCAAAGCGGGCACTGCAATGGCTCGAGGTACGTCATCCATCAGATCCTTCCAAATCTGTTGGTTGCAAAATCTG
>CM068958.1:141116763-141126888 GCA_035128595.1 Eptatretus atami
CTTCTTACAAAACCTTTAGGACTCGGCTCTTTTATATACAGGATCCGGATCTCCTTAAATACTAAACACCCGTACACACCCTCGCATTGAGGGTGCCTTTTGAGAGCGTCTATCATGAACTTTTAAATATATTCGGACATTTGCTTTAAAGTTTCGAAAAGTTCACGTTACTATTTAAAGATTATTCCATTAACCATTTAATGTGTTGTAATTTCGTAAATACACTATTTTCTCGTCATGAACGACGATCGTCCATGACGCGTCTCGCTATTGGCTCAATCAAGGCACGTGACGAAATATCGGAAGTTGTTGTTGGTTTTTTTTCTTCTTCTTCTTCTTCCTCTTCTTGTTCTTCTTGTACTTCTTCTTCTTCTTCTGGTGAAGACAAAACCTTTCGGACGCGGCTCTTGGACACATTTGTCCTTGTTTTCTTTTCTATTATGGAATATATAACCTCCCATTTTTGATCTCTTCCAACGAGCACAAGAATAAAAGGGTTCGTTTTTTCTTCTTTTTTTTTATATCGTGGTAATTTTTACCAGAGACCTCGTTCGGTTTTACTTCAACAAAAGTGTTTCACTCATTTCAAAAGCATTTTACATGAAAACGAATTTGCGCCGCATAAACGTGGATGAAATTATTGATAATAATGGACAGTGGTGTTTGTTTCTGTACATTGTGATTATGTTCCGTTGATAATTCCACCAGCGGTATTCGTGGACGAGGTGTGAGGGTTTCATCGTTTTTACATTGTGTGGTACTTACTTGTCCTGTATCGATTTTCTCGTCTCCTGTTGGGGGAGTTGAGCGTTTCAATGTTCACGACATATTGACGATGTTGATTTGTCGAATCAGGGTCGTAATTGCAACAGAGTCGAAAACGTTTTCCAGAAGACATATTCTCGAGAGAAGGTTATTGCAGTTTTGAAGGTGAAAAAGTATTCTTGTAGAATGTAGAACATGGTTTTGACAATATGACGGACGGCTCGCCTTCATCGAAAAACTGGAGGATTACCACTGAACCCATCTTTCTTTTCTGCTTTGGCAGCTCCTCATGATTACCCCACAACCACGAAGCGAAACGTTGAGTTTAGTAATTGGTTTATGTTTGTCCGTCTCGGCAGTATATGGTTGTCAGTTTGTGATCGAGGACCAACTTATTTAAATTGAATGTTATATTTTGAACACGAATTGGAAAACAAATCTACTGTTGAAGAGTAACTTGGCTCTGAGTTTGTACCAATTGTGACACTTAGTACCCTCCCCCCGCCCCTCTCCTCTCTCTTCCCCCCCCCCGCCCTCTCTCTCTCTCTTCCCCCCCCCCCCGCCCCTCTCTCTCCTCCCCCCCGCTCCTCTCTCTCTCTTCGCCCCGCCCCTCTCTCTCTCCTCCCCCCCCGCCTCTCTCTCCTCCCCCCGCCCCTCTCCTCCTCCCCCCGCCCCTCTCTCTCTCCTCCCCCCGCCCCTCTCCTCCTCCCCCCGCCCCTCTCTCTCTCCTCCCCCCCGCTCCTCCTCTCTCCTCCCCGCCCCTCTCTCTCCTTCTCTCTCTCCCTCCATATAGCTGCCTACCCCTCCCCTCCCCTCCCCTCCTCTTCTCCCTCCCCTTCCCCTCCCCTCCCCTCCCTCTCTCTCTCCCACCCCCTCCCTCTCTTCCACCCCCCCTCCCTCTCTCTCCCCCCCCTCCCTCTCTCTCCCACCCCCCTCCTCTCTCTCCCTCTCCCACCCCCCCCTCTCTCTCCCACCCCTCCTCTCTCTCTCCCCCCCCTCTCTCTCTCCACCCCTCCCTCTCTCTCCCACCCTCTCTCTCTCTCTCCCCCTCCTCTCTCTCCCTCCCCCTCTCTCTCTCCCTCCCCCTCTCCTCCTCAATATAGCTGCTACCTCCCTCCCTCTCCTCCCCCCTCCTCCCCCTCTCTCTCCCACCCCCTCTCTCTCCCTCCATAAAGCTGCTACCTCCCTCCTCCTCTCCCCTCCTCCTCTCTCCCCCTCTCTCCTCAATATAGCTGCTACCTCCCTCCCCCTCCTCCCCCTCTCTCCCTCCCCCTCTCTCCTCCCTCCCCCTCCTCCTCCCTCCTCCCGCGCCCCCTCTCCTCCCCCCCCCGCCCCTCTCTCTCCTCCTCTCTCTCACTCCATATAGCTGCTACCCTCCTCCTCTCTCCCCTCCCCTCCCTCTCTCCCCTCCCCCTCCCTCTCTCTCCCTCCTCCTCTCTCTCCCCCCCCTCTCTCTCCCCCTCCTTCTCTCCCCCTCCTCTCTCTCCCTCCCTCTCTCTCCCTCCCTCTCTCTCTCTCCTCCCTCAATATAGCTGCTACTCCCCTCCCTCTCCTCCCCCTCTTCCCTCCCCCTCTCTCTCCCCCTCCTCATCTCTCCCCCCTCTCTCTCTCCCTCCAATATAGCTGCTACCCTCCCTCCCTCCCTCCCCTCTCTCTCCCTCCCCTCTCTCTCCCTCCCTACTCTCTCTCCTCCTCCTCTCTCTCCCTCCATATAGCTGCTACCTCCCTCCTCTCCCCCTCCCTCCTCCTCCTCTCTCCCCTCCTCTCTCTCTCTCCTCCTCTCTCCTCCTCTCTCTCTCCCTCATATAGCTGCTACCTCCCTCCCTCCTCCCCTCTCTCCTCCCTCCCCTCTCTCTCCCTCCTCCTCTCTCTCTCTCCTCCTCTCTCTCCCTCCATATAGCTGCTACCTGCCTCCTCTCCTCCCCCCCCCTCTCTCTCTCTCTCTCTCTCTCCTCTCCCCTCTCTCTCTCCCTCCTCCCTCTCTCTCTCTCTCCCCTCCCCCCTCTTCCCTCTCCCTCCCCTCTCTCTTTCTGCAACCTCCCTCTCTCCCCTTTCCCCCCTCACTATTCCCATCAGCGAAGTGGCGGGAGGAATTTGCTAGTATCAATATAAAACGTACCTTGTGCTGCGTGGGGATGATCAACTCGACCAGAGAAGGCTTCGACTTTGCACCAATTCCCTGATGGTCCAGAAAAACGAAAGTATGACAGGAAAAGGTTCGACTTCAACTTTGAAAAACTTGTAAATTAATTTGTACATGAAGTGAGATTGATGCATATCCTTTCATACCCTGTGTATCTCATTATTTGATGTAGAGTTTGTGATACAAGGAGGATAACTGCATTTTTATTTTTCACTCTGGGCAAACTCATTTTGATGAGTCAGCATGAAAAGCATCTTGCTGATAAACTAAAGGACATGAAACGTATAGTTGTTACCTTTGAAGTGGAAACAAAGCAGAGAGCTGTGATTGTTTTTTTGTTTGTTTGTTTGTTTTTGTTTTTTAATGCAGTGCAAGTACACAAGTACATCATCCCATAATCCCATTGACATCCATGTATATCTGAAAACGGTGCGTGGTCGCATTACCATTGATGGTTGCAGTGACAATGGACACAATGGGTTCACCTTTCCCGGACCAACTGCGGGATTTATTGGCGCATGCGCACAACATGTACAGGCCAGATGATTACAACCAATCAGGCAAGCATATAATTCAACAATATCATTACATGTCCCCTTTCAGTATGAAGACAAAGACTGAAAATAGCAAAAGCAGGTTTATGTTCCTTGAAAATAACAAAAATAAACTTCATAACTGGCTAACGAATACTCAAATGCCACGCTCTATGACGATGATAGAACATATTCCTTCAGCCTTTGTGGCAAGGCCCTGGTGCGTTGTGATCTGTGGCTCGGAAGTTGAGGAAATTGGGAGTTCTCAGCACTTGAAGGTCGTGTTGGTGCCATGTCCATGGTGCTCTGAGCTTCCTCTCGAGGAATGTTCAATTCTGCAATGTCCGGAAGTGGGAGAATGGTCACTGGCTCAGATGGAGATTTCCGCAGGTGTTGCCTGTTGTGGCGGTAGGATCTACCATTGTCCATGGTCATTAAGTACAATCTTGGTGTGGAAAGTTTGATAGATAAAATTGCAGGTACCCAGCCCTCTCTGGTCTTGACGTGGGCAGCATCACATACTTGGAGCTCCGAAAGAGGTTTTGCCCCTCCATCATAGAATTTGGTGTACTGCCTCTGACAGTCCCGGAGCTGCTGACAAGCATCTCATAAGACACCTGGCTGGAGGCTTTTACTGTAAACAGGTAATTTATCCCTTAGCCTCCTGTTGATCAAGAGTTGAGCTGGAGAGAGCGTCATTCCACTAATAGGAGAGTTGCGGTAGGCAAGGATTGCTAGTTGAATGTCAGTACCGTCTTCATGTGCCTTTCGCAAAGCCTGTTTCACTGTCTGAATCACACGCTCAGCTTGACCGTTGAATTGCGGATATGTTGGGGACGAGGTTGTGAACATTATTCCCCATTCGTGTCCAAAGTCCTTAATTTCTGCGCGACCAAAGGGAACATTGTCGGCGAATACCTCTTCCGGTGTGCCAAGGTGGGAAAAGTTTGCTTTCATTGCTGAAATGACCGAGGTAGCCAGAAGCCCATTTATCAGTGACACCTCAGGAAATTTTGAGAAGTAGTCCACCAGAATGAGATAGTCTTTCCCACCAAAATGAAATATATTGGCACCCAGCTTCTGCAATGGGCGGTCAGGGACGCTGTGCGGGATGAGTGGCTCTTTCTGATTGGCAAGCCAAAATGTGGCACAGACTCCACACTTAGCAAAATGTGATTCTTTGTCTCTTGGCATGCCTGGCCAGTACAAGATTTGTCTTGCACTCACCTTGCACTTACCATCTCCTCGTTGCTCTTTGTGAATTAGAGCAAGCATGTCCTGTTGCATTGCGGCTGGAATGATGATCTGCTCGCCACAGAACAGCAAGCCTTCAGATTGATGGATGTTCTCCCGAACAGGCCAGAATGGTTTCATCATGAGAGACACTGGCTGGATGCACAGGCCAGCCTTGTGTGATGGTAGTGCTGAGCTGTTGAAGCGCTGGATCAGGTGATGTCTCACGTTGCAGTACCTTCATTCTGCCAGTGCTGACTGGAAGCTCAGTGACCAATTGATGTATGTGAAGGTGTATGTCGTCTTCCAGCATCTGATCGTTTAGTGGCAAGCTATATGGTGCTTTGGAGAGTGTGTCTGAGATGTATATATACTTTCCTGGGATGTACTGCACTGACACAGTGTGTCGGAGAAGGCAAAGCATCATGAGCTGAAGTCTGGGTGAGAGCAGGTGCAGTGGCTTCTTGACGAAAGCCACCAGCGGTTTATGGTTGGTGTGTACGGTCGTGTCAAACCCGTAGATGTACTTATGAAAATGCTCTGCCCTAAATATGATTCCAAGAAGCTCCTTCTCTATCTGGGCATAATTCTGTTCAGCAGGTGTTCGAGATCGAGAGGCATACGCTACAGTATGCCCCTCTTGCAGCAGGCACATGCCTCACCCAGCTGAAGATGCATCAGTTTGAAGGACTGCCAGCTTTGCAGAGTCAAAGAACTTCAGCACTGGGTGCTTGGCAATTGATGATTTTAACAGGCTCTGGTATGCTGCATCATGCTCTCCATGCCATTCCCAGGCTGCATCTTTCTTTAGCAGCTGACGCAATGGTGTTGTGATGGTCGACATGTTGATTATGAACCGACCGAGGTAATTAACCACACCCAGAACTCGCTGCAGCTCCAGACGTGACTGAGGAGTTGGCAGTTCTAACACGGCTTGCACCTTGTCTTCATCTGGGGAACCCCAGCAGAGGTGAGGACATGACCCATGTATTTTACCTCTGCAACCTTCCATTGGATCTTGTTTGGATTGAATTTGACGTTCTTCTCTTGTGCACGGTCGAGTACCTTGCATGTGATGGTGTCGTTTTCAGTCGGGGTGGTTGCAGCAAGAATCATGTCATCAGCGATGTAGAAGACCCCATCAATGTCTCCAAGTGTGCTCTCATTCCTCTCTTGGAGAACTTCACTGGCTGACGTCACACCAAACGGTAGATGGTTAAAACGCCGCCGCCCCAGAAGAGAATTAAAAGTGCACTTGAGGGCACTCTCTTGATCTAATTGAACCTGCCAGAAAGAGTCCTTTTGGTCAAATATACTGAAGACCTTCTTTCCGGCGAGCTGACCCATGACTTCATCTGGAGTAGGGATGAAGTGGTGCTCACGCTTCATCACCTTGTTGAAATTCCTGGGGTCGAGACACAAATGCAACGATTTATCTTTCTTCTCGACAATGACAAGATTATGCACCCAGTCTGTTGGTCCATCTACCTTGGAAATTATACCCTGTGCCTCCATGTCAAGCAATTTGGCCTTCAAGCACTCGTGTAGGCTGAGAGGCACGCGGCAAGGTGGCTCAATGACTGGCTGAATGGACAGATCCAGCTCAATGTGGTGTGGTGTGGTGTGGCGAACTTCCCCAGGCCAGTGAACAAATCTGCATAATCAGCCTGGACTTTGTCCAGTGTAAGGTCAGGCTACGGTGAAGCCACTGACATCACAGCCTCGACGGATGGCAAGCAACTGTTGGGGCCCTTCTGGATAAGACCCAGACATGTCGATGCGTGACGACTGATAATAGGAGACCCTTTGGTGTTAACCATAAAGAAGTCGGAGCGCCCCGTTGACAACCCAGCGGTGCATTGTAGCTTGGCCACTCCTTGATAAGGGATGGTGCCCCCACTGTAGCTTTTCAATAGGATCGTCGAGTTCATAGTCTTGATTGGCTTTTCCATGGAATCAAATATTCTGTGAGGGAGTATCGATACCTGTGTTCCAGAGTCAATCTTCACCTTAACCTTATGGCCATTGATGTTGATGTTTGCAAACCAAGAGACATCTGGCTTCATGACTTGCATGTCTCCTACCAGCAGTGTAGACACGCCATCAATGTACAAGTCTCTAAGAGAAATGGTTCTGCTTATTACAGTTCCTGCAGCATTTCCCAAAGGCAGGGCATTGGCGAGGTTGATGAATACGCCCGCAGTTCCCACAATTTCGGGTGTCCTTATTGTTCTTGGTCAACCCAGGCTTGGGTGCAAAGGGACCCTTGCCAGCAGACTTGAGACTGCGGTGCCCTTGGCGAATCGAGTCGATGAGTTGGGAGAGCCCGGTGGAAGCGGCTGATGTGGGAGTCAACATCACGGCCCTAGCATGTGACCTACTCGACTCAGCAGTCAAACAGAGAGTTATCGTTTTTTCTAAGGTCAGTCTCGGCTCACGTAAAAGACGCTCTTTTAAGGCGAGGTTGCGCATTTTGTTTTTTTAATGATTTTATCACTGATCATGTTATCAGCCTCGGTTAATTTGCATGCCTTCGCACCCGGGAAAGCCTCGGCGAATCCGCAGAACTTGAATCGCTCATGGACAAAGTTCTTCCGCTGGTTGCAGTATGTGTTGAATGCTTCTTTAACGGTTTTGAATATCTTCCAAGCAACCGCTGACTCAAACGGGATGTTCTCGTATACATCCACAGCATCGGGCCCAGCACAGTTAAGCAAGATGGCGACCTTTCGACTGTTGCTCATCAACTCGAGGCTGGCAGCCTCAAGATACCAGTCAAGGTCCTTACTCCAGTGTCGCCAGTTCTCAGCTACATTCCCATCTTGGCAGAGATAACCAGGCAGTTTAAATTCCATCACCGTTGATGAAGAAAATCCCGGATCTGTGACACCATGTCGTGACAATGGACACGATTGGTTCACCTTGCCTGGACCAACTACCGGATTTATTGGCGCATCCGCATAACACGTACAGACCAGATGAATACAACCAATCAGGCAAGCATATAATTAAACAATGTCATTACAATGGTGAGCAGAGTTAAATGCTGAGCAAAGTATTTTGAGTGGAGAAACCTACGTCAAATACAAGCCAAGTCGTGGTTGCACTGCCAGGTCAGTGACACCACGAAACAATTATCGAGTGAATGAGCTCATTTGAAACGATAAACATATCACCTACCACATAAGATCTGGCTTAGAAACCCAGCAGTCATAAGTAAGAATGGAAAGTACTCGTTGGTCTATCATGGTCGGTAGGTGCCTCGAAGATGATCTGCACTGAACTGCTCGATATGTTGAAGCTAAAGATGATCAAGTCGTTTCTCTCGTGCGTAATCAGAAAATGAGGGATTGGTGCAACATTTCCAACTTGAAACAAAACGACAATCAAAGGAGTGGCACCATCAAGGATCATTGTGGAAGAAGAAAGTTCATTACTCAATCCACAGCCTGAAAAGTGATGGCCACTCTCTGTTCTGGAACAAAACAAGGTGTTTTACTGCCGATTTTTTTTTTTTTTGCCAAAGGGTGTCATGATAAACTGAGCTGAACAGCGAGACATTGAAGAAACTGTAAAAATATGTACAGAGATCCTGCCCTCTCTGAGATGTGTCTGAAGTGCTGATTCACCGTGCCTGGCATGGCACACACCAGCCTGCACACCGCTGTGGTAATCGCATCAGTCATTTGGACTGTTGCTGCATCCCCATACACCCCGGATATTGGACCTTCAGATTACTATCTCTCTAACAGACTTGGGGATGCAGTGTGGATCCCACTTGGAAGGTGGTGATCTTCCACCACCACTACCACAGCAATGCTCTGTTGAACTTTGTTTCTGTCCCTCCTCCTCTTCACCTTGTTCGAAACTCCAATCAAGCTATCTTCTACACATCATTCTTTCTGCGTTACCCTCCTTTCCCTCTGTACCAATCGCCATGCCTCCTCCTCCCCCCCCCCCTCCCTGCATCTCTTCGGAACAGTCTCCCCAACAGTGTGTCCCGACTTGTATCAACTTGCAACAATTCAAGTTATGAATCAGTCATTTCGATCTCAATGTAATTATCCCATTTTCCCATCTTCTTGCTTTGCCTTTTCACCCAGGGAACCCCTCTTGATTTTGGGCTCGACCCTTCTCATGTGTCAATTCAAAAATAAACTTAATTTTAGCAAAAATAAAAATTCCTTGAGATCTCCCACCGTAGAAGGAAGGCACCAGAACAAGCAGCAGTACGCAAAGTGCTTTCTTTATCTTGGTGCAATGAATATTAAAGAAACATATCAACTCTCACCTTTCATTTCTTCCTCTCTGACACCTGAACTTGCACACGCAGCTCGGCCCAATAGGTCACCATGGTGATAAAAATACACTTTTAGGTTTTACGAGCAATCATTGTAACAAAGGCTTTAATATTGTAGTTTTCAACATGATGGTCGATTCATTTGAACTTCCAGCGTTTAATTGTGAACAAGTCACTGATAATGGAGTTTTGAAAACGGGTTCAGGTATTGAAGCACCGGCCAGGATTGACAGTTGACATCTGTCTTGGGGATGGCATCGAGGCACTAGTCATTCTGTTTCCACCACGAGATTTTACTTGCACAGTCCTTTTTTTAAAGAATATTCTTAAAATTTGTGAGATTTTGTAAATCGGTGAGCAACTAAGCATATAATATTGTATTTCCTTCAAAACAGTCAGATATGGATTTTGGAATTTTCTCTTTCCAGTTGGCTGGTGTCACCGCTGTTCTGTCCGTAGACTCGCACATCAACATACTCACGTGAATCAGGCGAGTTTATTCACAGCACGCCCCACCCCCCCCCCCCCCCTAACCTCCTCAATGGGAATGTGAGAGGCCCTCTAAACCCCCAACATACCACGTCATCAAGTTGGGTACAAAACAGATGGAGCTATGCTAAAGCTTGCATCCTTTAAAAAACAAAACTTAACCAAACACATAGTTTAATAATTAGGGTCTCAGTAGCCTACGACTTATCTATCAAGAAAATCAAATAGTGAAAACCCCAATAACTAAATTTTTTTTTCCTTCTATCTCATCGATAAAGTAGTCCTTAAAAGACTTTCCTGGTAATATATCACATTCATGCATTCCAGAGTTCATGACTGGGAAGTTTATCATTTATGCGGTATAAAAGTCACAAACTTGTATGATGTTATACATTATCGGAGTCCAGAGAAATAATTTGTCATTTAATGGTTTGCTGGCTCATACACAGATTCAATACTGTTCAATTAGTCTTTAAATTTTCTTTCTTTCTCGCACTGGAAATCTCTTGGCTCTGTCAACCGAATGAGGTATTTGTTTGGATGATGGAGAAGGCATCTATTCATCAACAAGTAGGCCGAGGAAAACAATTTGTTCAATTAGTGGAGAAGGCATCCTGTTCATCAACAAACAGGCCGAGGAAAACAGTTTGTTCAACTCGTGG
>CM068958.1:141129438-141143348 GCA_035128595.1 Eptatretus atami
ACAAAAGTCAAGGGGTGTGAATACTTTCTGAAGAGGATGTGCGGTGCTTTGCGAAATTAAGTACTTTGCTGAGAACTGTATCATCCTTTGTCTCGGCCACGATGACAGCGGAGCGTTTTTCACAATCATTTTTCATCGAGAGTACTTCAACAGTCACTTGTTTGGGGTGTGTAGGATGATCCTGTGTGAGTTTTTGTGAAAGGAAATTCACAAAAACATTTTCCTTGCCCATGATTAATTGTATGGTGTAGTTGTAAGCTGTCAACAGTAAGGACCACCTCTTAATCTATGCTGACGCGAACTGTGACTGTTGTTCGTTAAACGGGCCGACCACTGGTTTATGATACATCATTAGTGTGAAGTGTCTCTCCAGAAGGTATTGTCGAAATGTCACACCAAACCCCAATGACTCCCTCTCAATCTGGGAATAATATTTCTCTGTGTCGTTCAGAGTTCACAATGAGTAGGCCACCAGCTCTCACTCACCATCTTGAGTGGGTTGATGTGGGATTGCTGCCACACCGAAGGAGGACTCATCCACTTAAAGAATCAAGTCAGCATTAGGGTTATCATGATGTAGCACACAACTTGAACACAAAGCAGCCCTTTTGTTTTTTGAATGAATCACCTTCAGGCTTTCTCTATTTCCATTTCACTTATTTTTTTGGAAGCTTGTCCAATGGTGACAAGATTTTGGCAAAATCCGGAACAAAACAGCGAAGGAAATTTGCGAGGCCAATGAATGATTGTAATTCTCCCACATTTTCTGGAGCCGCTGCCAGTCGGATTGCTTCAAGCTTCTTTCATTCATTTCATATCATCACACCACTGTCTGCCATTGGTGAACACACACCAATGCTACATCATTAGCCTCTGCCAGATCCTTTGGCATACATGTCCCATGCAGCGTACCACAGCCAAAGAAATGTTCCCTGGTCTGGGGGCCAAGGCTGCATTTGCAGTCTGCTGCATCTTCAGTGTATCACCATCTCGACATGTTTGATTTGCATCTCCCCATGCCCAGCTGTAGTCTGTTCAGGCTACGCCAGGTTATCCATGGCATCTCGGCACCTGATGGGAGCATCTCTGATGGCTCGAAGGTCATGTGTTCATCTTCCGAAGATAGTTCCAGTCTCTCTACCCACAGTGTCAGTCTTCTCAATGACGAGTTACCATCCTGTGGTTGGACAGAAGAGAGGAAGCTTCTGCATGATTTGAGATGTGAAGGGAGCAACGGGTGACCATGGAGTGTGCATCTTTCATCCTCTTATTGTCTGAGGTGTTCTCTCTGGCTAGATACAGCCCTTCTAATGTCGGGTGGTGCTATACCAGAGAACAGATAGAGGTTGCTGGTCTTGGTGGGTTTCAAACATCAGCTGATACAGCACCAGCTTGTATTTAGCACCGAGTTGATCTTCTTTGCATGGGTTGACCGTTCCCAAACTGCACAGGCATATTCAGCCATGGAGAAACAGAGGGCTGATGCAGCGCTTCAAACCTCTGTTTCGTCGGGAAAATTCCAGTAGCCGAAATAACAAACCCAACATATTCAATCTCATCCAGCATGAGGTGGAACTTGCCATGTTTTAAGGTAATTCCATTCTCCTCCAGCCTTTTCAAAACCCCGTGATTGTTTTCAAGATGGTTTTCATCACTATTCCCGGTGACCAAGATATCATCAATATAAATGCAGCACCCAGGGAGATATTTTAGCAAATTCTCCATGGTGTGTTGAAATACTGGTGCAGTGCTATTCACACCAAATGAGAGCCGTTGGTACTGGTACAGTCCCTGGTGTGCATTTACCGTAGTATACTTCCTTCTCCCAGGAGCCAACTCTAACTGGTGGTAAGCTTGAGATAAATCAAACTTTGTATATTTCTTTCCACCTGATATTTTGTTCAACTGTTCTTCCAGGGTAGGTATTGGATATTGCTCCAACTCAGAATGTTTGTTGATAGTGCCAGAATAGTCACTACAAATCCACAAATGGACATCAGGTCTGATGAGCGGTACCACCAGTTAGTATCATGTATCAGCCAGATGTTCTGTAGACCCACACCTGCAGCAATGTTTTCCTTTTGGAATGGCAGTGTCACTTTTACTGCCTATTCCTTGCAACTGGGAAAATGTGCATTCTGTTTTATCAATGTGTTCGCAGTAAAATCTACAGAACTCGATGCTCCTGGTTCTGCACAGTTGAATTGTTTTGTTTCGTTTTTCAGCTGTTTCATCAGCCACAGCAACAGCCAAAGCTTGTTCGAATGTTCTGTCCTAGAAAAGCAACTTTTTCTTAGTGGACTGACTGTATACTCCCCCAACAAAATGGTTCTGAGACTGACAACAAAAAGCAAGTCGTAGGAAGTTCCTGACATTGCAGCTGACTACTAATCGTTTGAGTTTATTTGCATAGTCCGTGACATTTTGGTCTTCATTCTGTGTAGTTCGGTGAAAACGATAGGTTTCTGCAACTTCTAGCACTCGTGGTTTGAAATGATTTCGTAGAATTTCACATGACTGCTCGTAGGTTTCAGCAGAAGTCACAAATCACAAGTCTTTCAAAGTAAGGTAAGTACTCTAGAAATCACCATAGCCACTTTATTCTTATCGGCTGTTTGTAGAACAGCAGCAATGGCGCCAACCTCAGCATTGTTTGCGAGAATAAAAAGCCTCCAAACATTCTTGGGATATCTTAAAATTGCTACCATCGAAAGCCTCAAATGAATCATGTCATGTTGGCAGAAGGGTTTAGCTTCATCGCCAGTCGTTATGCTCGAAAACTTGTGAATCACCACAAGTCCGTGAACCAGGCGGTTTATTCTCATCAACCCAAACTCCTTACGCACATGTGTTGAGCCCTCCAAACCCCCATCCCATCACACCACATCATCAATTTGGGTACAAAATGACAAAGCTATGCTAAAGCATACTGTACATAAGACACAGCAACCACCGTCTCGTGTTGTCTTCCATTCTTCTCTTCTATAGCCCCGTTGATGCTCCCCACACTGATTTGTTTCTATGCAGCACGTGACTGCTTGTTTGCATTATTGCTGGGAATGAGGTTGTGCTACTAATGTAGTGCCCCCTATAGATTAGAGGAGGAATTTTGGAATTTGTTCAGGGTGCCGGTGATAACTCACCTCCTCTTTACGGGATCTTTAACGTCCACCGACGACCAATGCTTGCAGCTGGATCCTCCAGCTTAACATCCACCCAAGGGATGGCATACACATTGATTTCCTCCTCCTTCTTCTTCTTCTCCTTCTTATTTTGTATGCAGCACAAGGCTGTGGGGTAGCTTTATTGGCCCTCTGTAGGTGAGAGCAGGAATTTTGAATTTGTTAATGGTGACGGCGATAGCTTGCCTACTCTTCCCGAAAGGCACCTTGGGATGTTTAACATCCACCAAGTACTGCCGACAGATGGGACACCCAGTTTAACGTCCATCAAGGGATGGCGCACACATTGATGAATCGCCCTGTCTGTGAAAGACCAGGACGAAAGTTTACAGCTTGGTCGGGATTCAAACCCAGGCTAGACAGCTTACAGACAAGTGTGCGTACCTCTAGGTCTCGGCTCTAGACCATCCTGACAGCCATAACTTTTCTGATAACAGTCCTCGAACCTTCAGGCCTCCTCTTGTTGCCCATTCGTTCACTCGATTGCTTTACATTTTAGTCATTTCGCCTGAGACTGGGGACTATCTTTTGATTACACGCACATTGGAAGGAAGGGAACGAAAATAATAGAATAGTGAAAAGGAAAATAAGAAAGCATTATTGCAGAAATGAGGGGAAAGGTTTGGAAGGATGTTACAGATTTGTATAAAAATTTTATTTGATAAATGAGATAAACCCACAAGAAATGTTGCTGATGTCGTCACAGTTCATACATAGATTAAAATTGGGCAGTGCTACTGTGGTTGCAAATGACATTTCAACATTTGTGTAAACTTGTTGATAGAAAATTATGTGACCTGTACTAGCTGTGTCACGCTTTTGCCATACCCATTATAGGAGGAGGCGACTACCCGCAGGCTCCGAACGGTATTCGAACAAATATTTTTCAGACGTTGATCAAATATCCGGGAAACAGAACCGCGATGTTGTTTACCCATGAAGGTGTACCTTTGCAGCGTGTCAATTTGCATATGACACACATCACACCCACCCACATCATGGTGAGGTTACCCTGAGCAATAACACACCTGTAGAGAGGAATAAAAAACACAAAACTGCGAACCTACCAGCACAGAGAAATATATACTAAAACACCTGGAGAGAGAAAAAACATGAACTCACCTGCACAGAGAAATAGAAATATATGTACTAATACACCTGGAGAGAGAGAGAAAAAACATGAATACACCTGCACAGAGAAATAGAAATATATGTACTAATACACCTGGAGAGAGAGAGAAAAACATGAATACACTTGCACAGAGAAATAGAAATATATGTACTAATACACCTGGAGAGAGAGAAAAAACATGAACACACCTGCACAGAGAAATAGAAATATACTAGCGATACCCGTGCACATGCACAGGATAGCAGTACAACATAGCTGGTAGCAGACGACAGACCGTACACGGGGAATGACAAAAATACGCATTGTGCAAAATGCAAGTGGTACTATGGAACGCCAAGACTTCCCAAACATTGTCGGCATGTCCGCTAAGTGCCACAGCAGTTTCATAGGGATCGTGTGACGGCGAGCCGAGTTTTTAGTGTGCAAGCTTAGTATTATAATAGAGATGTACTAATACACCTGCAGAGAGAGAGAGAAAAAAACATGAATACACCTGCAGAGAGAGAGAAAAAAATCTTATACTAATAAATGTCAATGTGTGTGTGTCTTCTCCATAATTCCAAAACCATGAAACCTATCATCCTGAAACTTTTCATGCATACCAACAAGACTCCAAGGAAGCGCAAGAGTGAAAATTCGGTGTTTGGGTTATTTTAAACACCCCCTTTTGAAGATAATTAACGGCCTTATTTAATTATATCCTTTACCAGGTGCATCCTCGGTCATCCCTCTAAATGGGGTCTTTAGGCGTATCCTTGATAACCTCGCTGGGGTCTGAAGCCGCCATGTTTTTTTGCCCTGCTCAACCATGCCTTGACTTGGAACAGGCCGCAACAATTTCTTAATGATAAAGTTTTTGTTTTTTTTTCACTTTCCTCACTCATATTATCAAATGCATGTTCATCACAGCTACAAATTGCTGTATACTTCGCTTTTGTAAATGCCATAGTTTTCAAATTTGGAGCACGGAGCAATTTCATGCATTATATGATATGATTTTCCACGATCTACTCTTCTTCTTCTTCTTTCGGCTGCTCCCGTTAGGGGTCGCCACAGCGGATCATCCGTATGAATCCGCATAGTGATTTGCACATGTTTTACGCGGATGCCCTTCCTGACGCAACCCAGGTCGCCTCTTACGACACAGGGATATGGTACACCTATTTTAACTGGGGTATACACCGGCCCAGTATACTGGTACTCATTTCGCCGACCTCGGAAGGATGACAGGCTGAGTCAACCCCCTGGTGTATTAATTCAGTGGCCCAACGGGGGTTGAACTCAGGACCTTTTGGATCCCAAGCCGCTGCCCTAACCACTGCGCCAACACCAGGCTCATTTTTTCCACGATCTACTCTCACGGACTAATTGAAGCAGTGTGACCACCCCTTGGCTTTTTTCACAAGATCTTGGCTATTCGTTGTTCACCTTAGCGTCTTGGTTTTCTATAGGTTTTCTCTGGCCGTATAGGTTTTCTAATATCATCCGCTTTCCGAACCTTGTGAATTCTTGGCTTTTTTCATTGGCTCACCTTGGCATTTATGAAAATGAGGAGTGGTCACACTGAATTGAAGTACATTATTGAAATATCATTTTGGTTTTGAGGATCGGATATCATCCGGACTAAATAAGTGTCGAAATCTGGAGTGAAATCTGATATTTTAAAGAAATAAACAAGTCTTATATTGAAGCCGATATATTTATTTAATTTTAAGCTTATTAAGGAAATGTGAAATTTCCAAAGCATTAAATTTATCTTTTTCGACTGTTTGGAGAATGATATTGAGTGAACAAAAAAATTAGGAATGTAACAAAATTAACTACCTTCATTGAGCTCTCTGCTTTAATGCAATCACGGCTAGACCTCGTGCCCTGTTCTCCAGAGGGACTGCCTATCCATCGCGTCTGCCTGATCTGTGTCTATATTTTCGGAGTATTCGTGAGGTGCTCCACAGTGAACCAAAGTAAATCTGATTTTTTTTAAACGGACGTTTTAAAATATAGTTGTGACGTTTGCACGATCCCCGAACCGATGTACCACATCACACGTACACAGGCGAGAAGGCAAAATGGCAGATTTTCTGTAATGTTCATTTCACGGGCAATTGAACTTTGTGATGATTCCAAGGTTTTTCTGCATTAAACAGCAACTCTTTCATGGATAAAGTCATTATTTCATTAACTGCTGCGCGATGAAGACAGGCAGCGACAGACTGGCTTATCAAACATTTAATTGGAGTGCATACTTGAGTGCTTCAGCTACTTGCTGCGTGCACATTGTCCATAGCGAGACTGCGCTACATCATTCTGAGCGAATCGTTCACTCACTGCAGACGCTTTTGCCGCGCCACGTCATTCAGAGCGAGTGGTTCGTGCTCCGTCACCCTGAGCGAGTGGTTCGTGCTCCATCACCCTGTCACCTGAGCGAGTGCTTCGTGCTCCGTCACCTGAGCGAGTGCTTCGTGCCTCCGTCACCCTGAGCGAGTGCTTCGTGCTCCGTCACCCTGAGCGAGTGCTTCGTGCTCCGTCCCCCTGAGCGAGTGCTTCGTGCTCCATCACCCTGAGCGAGTGCTTCGTGCTCCGTCATCCTGAGCAAGTTGTGAAATAACACCTGATTTCCGAACCCTTTTCCGTTTTAATGTATTTTCTAAATTACTGCGACAATTTTTTTTGGCATCCATCACAAGCAGCTGTTTATTAGGAATAATGTTTGTGAATATTTCCCTGAAACGTCAATATAAATGCAACGTTGTTTTTCGGTGAAAGCTACTCCAGTTTTTGGTGGTATACAGTAAGTACTGTAGTTGGTAATCACATGGACTGCAACCTGCTGATTCCCCAAAAATTCTGATATCGGCCAAGCGTGCGTGTGTTGTGTGTGTGTGTGTGTGTGTGTGGTGTGTGTGTTGTGTGTGTGTGTGTTGTGTGTGTTTGTGTGTGTGTTGTGATGTTTATGAAGCATAATATTGTTACGGCTGTGGAAATTCGCATTACACCATCCAGGTCCTGTAGGTGAGAAATAGTTCTTAAATACATGTGTAGTTAGCCCAAACCCATTGTTTAGAGGGAATTAATGTGATTCATTCGGGCTGCGATCCTTGAGTTAGGCGTTTTTCTGTTCTACCTTTGTTTTGAGCCACCCACGCCAACAACAACAACAACGCCAGCAGCAAAAACCTACCTTCACCACTCGCTACCGCAAACCTCACATCACCGCCATTCCAAACAGCGCCATGGCCATCGGACACCGCCGAAAACCCTCCACCACCTTCTCCTACGGCCATTCCCGCGCCACCTGTGGACGCCGAGCGTCGAGCTGTCTTCAGCGAGACACGCGAGACGCGAGTGCAGATGGCGGGTTTTCTGAGGAGAATTCGGATCAGGATGATGCACGCCCACATCTGATCCACCCAATCAGGAAGCGCGGGGCGGCTGGCCCCGCCTCCAGACGCGCCTGACGAAAATCGGCATATGCAAATTTGAGGATCAGGAATGATACACGCCCCCCTTTTTCTCCATCCAATCGGCGAGCGTGGCTCGCCCCTGAGGTCGTTTGGATCCGATAATTTGCATATGGTGGGTTCCCGAAGCCAATAAAAAGGCGAGCTCAGTGAGGAGCTCAGTCAGTGTCGTGGGCGAAGTGAGTTGAGCAGCATCGAGCAGTGTCGTGGGGCGAAGTGAGTTGAGCAGTGTCGTGGGGCGAAGTGAGTGAGCAGCCTCGAGCAGTGTCGTGGGGCGAAGTGAGTTGAGCAGTATCGTGGAGGAGTGTCGGTGGAGCAGCAGATCGGTGAGGCGAGATCGGTGGGGCAGACGGCTGCGGAGGCGAACGGCTGAGGTGGACCTGGAGGCTCGCGTCGCGGGATCCAAGCAAGCCAGCCATACTCCCTCCCCAGAGCATCAACAATTCCCCCTTTTTCCCCCGCGCTGAGAGAGTGCGACAAGGGGCCCGTTCCCACTTACACCAGCAGGTGCCCACGGAACCGCCGTGCAGCGACATTCTGCGGCTCGCCACGAGGGCGCGGGTAGGACCCTTCGGTCTCGTGGGCCTGGCCGCTCATCCAGGTCCCACGCACATTAGCCCACGGGCCCAGTCTGACTCCCTTGCCTGTGAGGGGTCTTTTCTTTGCTCGGTGTGAATGCGTGTTGTGGCGCCGTGTCTTGTAAGGTAGTAACTGTATAAGTGGTCCGTGTGTCGTGTAGTCGGTTTTAACTCCTTCTTTTATATGTGCATTTCTTTTGTTCTATGTAATATATGTGCATTCGCTTATTGTGATGTAAATACATGCTGTTTGCTTTACGTGTGCTATAGGTGTGATCCGTGTGCCACGGAATAAATGTGCATTGTGTGAACTGTTTTCCGTTTCGCTTCGTCTTTTCTTTAGTTGAGCCTCCATCCTGCTTCACGTAAAGGTTCGTAGTGGGTGCAAAACGCCCGGTAAATAATCTGAACCGTCGAGGTCGACGATAACACGCTCGGTTATCCCGATAGTACGGAACGGCCGCCCAAGCGGCCGTGTCCGGAGTCGACCTGCGGCGAGGTACATCGCCCGGTTTACCATCCGCGGTGGTACTTAGGTAGGTCGAATTTGGCGAACAACCCTATCCTACGCGGGTGGCCGATTGGCACGATTGTGGTGAGGTCGAAAGCCCACCCGTGACTGGATCCCGGCGTTAGCCGGAGGTCACGACTGAATTGTCCGTCCGGTGGGCGAGGCGGTCGCGGTTCGAGTCGCGTGGCCGATCGCACGCCGACGGGCGCGAATTCGCACACTGGTGTCAGAGAGCGGGAAAAATACCCTCCTGTCTCCAAGCTAAATCACAGGGAATCGTCCAGGGGTGAGAGGAGCGACCACCGATTCCCTCTAAATTACGAGCGATTAAATTAACCCTTACGTGGAATAAGATGGCGTCTCAAGGCGAGCGGGAGCCGGGGTAATAGAAATGTATATGTGTAGTGATGTAGAATCCATGGTCCAGGATGTAAACCCCGAGCAGGACATTAATGTGCAGGAGCAATTCCCCCACGAACAAACCCAGGGCCCGAAATGGGTTGCGGCGGCCGCGGTGTATGACACCCCCCCACCCTCCTCCGTCAAAACCCTTCCCCGGCCCCCAGCGAAACGCGACGATAATAGCGGATCGGTCCTGCCAGGGCAGACAATGCGGCAGATTATTGAACTCGCGCAAAGCATGAACGAAAAAATGGATGGAAACGCACGCGAAATAAAAGGAGTGAACAAGCAGATGGAAACAAACACAAACAAAATGAAATCGAATATGCAACAAATGATGGACAAAATGGATGCGCACACACAGGCATTCGTAAGCGATGCGAACCCTGCGGGGTGAAACGCAGCAAATGGGCCAATGCCTGCAGGCGGCATGAAGGCAACAACAGCGAAGTGCGTAATGGCGACGCCACGTGTGGGAGCGAACGAGCTGGGAGGGGGTGCAACGGTTGTCAGGCCCGCGGTGAAGGCAGGTGAGAAAAAAAATAATTCGGGAGACGTGTTGGGCGAGAAGTGTGGAGGTGACGGAAAAAGTGACGGTAACCGAGAGGGAAAAATTAATTGGGGTGACGGAGACGTGCACGAAGGAAATAAAAATAGTGGAGTGTGAGAAAAGACTTCAAGACATGACGAAGAGAGTTGATAAGCTGGACTGGAGGTAAAAACGGAGACAGAGGAACTGGGAAAGCGGATAGACAAACACAAGGGGAAGCCGGAAGAACATTAGAAGCCAAAGCAAGGTCGGAGTGTGCGGAGATGAGAAAGGAATTAGAAAAGAAAACTGAGTTACAGAAACACCAAAACAAGAGAAGAGATTACAAGATGAGCTGGGACGTTGAAAAAGGAATTAGAAAAGAAGCTTCTGAGTTACAGAAACACGAAAACAAGAAAGAGGATTACAAGACGAACTGAATGTTTAAGAGGAAAGGAAGAGAACGGAGAATGAAACGTTAAGGAACCACGCTGTACAGATCAAACAGTTGGAAGCAAAGGCCAGATTAAAGAATGAGATGCAAGAAAGAGTAATGATGGAAGAACGAATGAGACAGAAGAAGGAAATCGATCAATGGAAGGAAACCACGAGATTGCAGAATGAGGAACAAGAAAGAGTACTGGGAGAACAAGGAATGAGACAGGAGAAAGAAATCTGTCAGTTGAAAGAAATAACGAGATTGCAGAACGAGGAACAAGAAAGACAGTGGAATAGAAAACTGAAAGAGTATGAATTTGAAACTGAACGACAAAAGGAAAAAAATAAGTTGGAATACGAGGAGAAGTTGAAGGAGCAACGAATGAAGCAGGAAGGAGAATGAGGAGATTGAAGGACACAACGAGATTGGAGAGGAAGAACGAGAGGAACAATGGGATAGAAAACAAAAAGAACATGAAGCCGAGGTTGACCAATTGAAAGAAAAGGCAAGGCTGGAGTGCGAAGAGGTAGACAAAGAACAGCGAATGAAACACAAAAAGGAAATTAACCACATGAAGAAAACCATGAAACTGCAGAAGGAAAGACAGGAGAAGAAACAAGGAAGATAATGAGACAGCAGCAACTGAAACACAAGAAGGAGTTAACAAATGAAGCAAACCATGAAACTGGAGAAGGAAGGACACGAGAAGAAACAAGGAAGAGTAATGAGACAGCAGCAAATGAAACACAAGAAAGAGATTAACCAAATGAAGCAAACCATGAAACTGGAGAAGGAAGGACAGGAGAGGAAGCAAGAAGGGTAATGAGAGAGCAGCGAATGAAACACAGGAAGGAAATGAGCCAATTGAGAGAAACGATGAGATTGGAAAATGAGGAGCATGAGGAAGAGTGGGAGAAAACAAAAACTATACAAGTTTGAAATTAATGAACTGAAGGAGAGATGAAATTGAAGTCCAGAGAGATGGAAAAACTCCAGAAAGAAACAGAAACTAACAAATGTATAGAGACCAGGGAGATAGAGAAAATAAGAGGAAGACTGCATGATAATGACCGGGTTGAAGGAACAGAACACACACACACAGAGGTAGTGGAGGATAATGGGGGTGAGCTCGTGGACTGGGTGGGACCGGTGTGAGCAGCTGGATGGCCGCCTCCAGGAACGAGGGAGGGAGTATGCCCCTTGAGGCGAATCACGACCAGGTGGTTCGGTCGTGCCAAGCGGAGTTGAAGGGACGAGTGCTGGGATAGGTGCACGTGTAGCTTGGGGGTATAGAGGCCCCGGGAACCCTTGGGGACACGAATCCCCAGTGTGGTTGTGCAGGGGTGTGTGTTTTGCGAGTGTGCGGAGATGCGTGCTTTCCGGCACGCATGGTGTGAGTGAGACCCCCTGGGCAGGTGAAAGTTGGGTGTGAGTGAGAGGGTCCGTGTGAGGGAGACCGTGTGTGTGAGGTCTCTGTATGTGAGGGAGATGTCGGTCGGCATGCGTGAGCATGCAGCCGCGTCTCCCGGTGTGAAGTGAGTGTTTGGAGTGGAGTCTGTGCGTCGTAACACGCAGGGTGCGTGGGTGGAACGGAGACGACGGCGACAGAGGGACAAAAGCCGGGTAGCGGCTGTAGCTGTTGTGGGGACCGTGCCGGGTTCACCCAGCAGCGAGCGCGAGGTCCGTGCTGTGCAGCGCACGAGCCCCACGTGCTCGCTTGCGGGAGTGAAGCCCGGTCCGGAAACGCACGCGGTGGATGTTGCCGATCCCGCGGACGGACAAAGTCTAGGCAGGTAGACGGATTTGGACCGGACGGGTTCTCCACGCGAGCGTGTGTTAGGCTCCAACGGGCAGACACATGTGTTCGCGTGGGGAGCCCTCGGAGTGCGAGGGTTGCTTTTGGGTGCGCAGGGTGACGTCATGGCTGCACGTAGGGTTGGAATCCGGCAGGAGGGAATCCCTGCCGGATGGTACCGTCCAAGAGGGACGAGGTACACGTGCAGCTGCATGACGTCACGGGCAAGGTGCAAGAGCGCAGGCTGTGAGTTGCCGCGCTGGTGCTGCGCGTAATTGGCAATACAAAAATTACAAAAGCAAGCCTCGCTTTCGGTGGACAGGATTCCCTGGGCGGGGGTGGAGGACCCCTTACCAGGGCACAGGATGACACTAGCTAGGGGAAGGGTTAGTGTTAGTTAGACCGGCTCCATGGGGCAGGGGTAAGTCCTCATGGAGTCCGTGGAATGGATTAGGTAGAGAGATGTTAGTTCAGATTTAGGATGGAATATGGGAAATGGAATTTTAGAGATTTGGAGACAGTGACAGACTGTGGATGTGTGTGGGACGTAGCTTAGCTACGTAGTGTTAAAAGGAACGTGCTGTAGTTTAAGGGATGACGTGGGAGCACGAGTTAGTTAGGGGAGTAGTTAGAAGGATGGTAGGATTCAGCGATGTGTGTGTTGAAAAGCTGTGAGGTGAGTACATGTTGAGTGGTGAGGCCAGCGGGTCTGTGGAATGGAGCGAATGTGGAATGCATGGTGCGATGAGTGATTGGGGGAGGAGTGACTCCCGCCCAAGGGACCCCGGGGTCAGTATAAAGTGAGTTAGTGGGTTAGTTAATTGACAAAATGGAGGTCGTTTTGTTGTTGGTGGGAAAGTAGGCTCGAAACCCGTTTGGAGGGGTGCAGAGCCCTGTTGACGGGCTGGGGAGGCTGGCTGCGAACGGTGAGTATCGCTGAGTGGGTACCCCGGGCACCGGGCTAGTCGGCCGTGTAGGCCCAGGGCCCATGGGGGCCGGGATAGCGTAGTGGGCACGGGTGCGCCCGCTTGGTGCGGGGGCCCGGAGCGCCGTTGGCCGCGTGGGCAGTGTCGTGGGCAGGGTGACCCTCGGAAAGGGGCCCGGGCGCCAGCCTGCCACGTGTGCGTTTCAGGGGAGTTGCCATGGGGCACTCCCGGTGTTTAGGGAGCTGGTAGGCTCGGAGGCAAGTGTAGTGCCCGGGGTGCCATTGTTGGAGAATCGCAGAGGGTCGTGCCTGCCAAAGGAGCCACGCGTCCCAGCCATGAGACCGTGCAAGGGCACGAGGGAAAATTCGAGGGCGAGGCCCGAAACTGTAAGGACACCAACACAGGCGACGGGAATCTGGGTTGTTTAAAACCAATAGCTTAAGCGAGAGGCGCTTGTTGAAAGCCCCGGGTAGTTTAATAGTTAAATGGTTAGGGTAGATAGGAAGTGTACCCCTCCGCACCATCCATCCTTCGCTTTCGTTGTGGGGCGCTGGACCCACTTTGGGTTAGATCGCTGAGATCTGGGGAGGCCATCTTGAGGCTTGGTGGCCTCGGCACAGGACGCTAGCTCTCCCTTATTCCCTCCGGAAGGAACGTAGGGGTTGGGAGTAGGCTAGGTGACAGGATAGGTTAGCCGAACAAAAGACGATAAAGGTTAGGGGACGATTTATAGTGGGGAAGGGATGAAAATAAAAACAACAAAAAATAATTGGGGCTAAATTGGTTTTACAAATTAAGGGAGTGGGTAGGTACAGTGACAGGCAAAGGCGATAGGTGGAGGGAGACAGGTAGGTAGGTCCGAGCCCGCCTTCTGTGTGCCAGCACCACCGCACTCCCTCCACCAACCTCCACGGCACGCAAGAGGCGGCCACTTTCATCGGCTGGGGATCCTCTC